>CAJUYI010001538.1:12519-47355 GCA_910591695.1 Galerucella pusilla
AGTGAATGTCACCCCAAAAATCACACATACATACATACATACATGCTCTATCGCTTGATCGCCTGGCCTATTTTCCTTCTACATTGGTAGAAAAATATGAAATTTTTCGTATTGGCAACTTGGACCGTAGTCCCCATTATAAAATTAAAGGTATTAGTGATAAAAGTTGATTTTGCACATCACACAAGTTACAGAAAATGGGAAAAACTTACACAGAGTATGTAAGGAAAAAAATTGTGACCTTCATTCGAGTAAATAGCATCTTTAAGAAAAACAATTTTTTTTTTTTATTCAACTGCATTCTTGTTCTACTCTATTTATATAAGTACGAACAAAGCAATCATTATTGGAATCAAACACAAGAATAATGCTACGAGGGCACTATTAAAACTATTGATATAAGTAAGTAATTTTTTTAAGTTCAAGTCCACAACTAATATGGAAAAAGTAAGTGCTGAATATAAAAATATTACCAAAACTCACTTGAATTTCTGAAAACGTAACTGGTTGAGTTCTATATCTGTGAGAACAGCCCCTCCTCTTCTTGGGAATAACTCGCCTGTTCAACCTAGACATTGGTTCTGGATAAACGGTATCCATAGCTAAAAATAACAGTCTTATTTAAAAAATTATAATTCAGTATCAACTGCAATTTACAATTTAAAATAGTAGTTTTTGTACAACTGTCATTAAAAGTGAAAATTTTTCTCGCTCTTGAATAAATTTCCGGAAATAATTTGACCTGTAGTGATATTACTAGTGGGAATTTTATACCAGCCTTTTAATTTTATACAAACAGCATCAATTTATGCCTTACAAGGTACAGGCGAATGAAAAAGAAGAACTGTCACATTGACTTATCCAGTTCCTTTGAATGAAGAAAAAATATACAACATCACAGATTTTTTAGCAACGTTATCGTCTTTTTATCACTTATAATTGCACAAGTGGTTTATATTTTATAGGGTAAATTTGGGTTGTTTAATGAGAAACTGTTCCCTAGCAATTTGACGAGAATAACTGTCAACTATTATAAACACGACAACGAAGGTGGATTGTTTTAGATTGAGAGTTATTCGAGTCAAATTGCTAAAGGAAACAGTTTAGAATATGAACAACCCAAATTTGCCCAATATCAATACAAACCTCGAGTGTAATTCGGCAGGAGAATTTAATGAATGAGAAATTTGGAAACATATCAATGCAAACTTTATTTATGAAACATTGAAAATAAACACATTTTTATTTTAATGTACAATTATTAAAAACGCAGTTATTGAAATTCATACTAGGAACAGTGATATTGATGAATAAGTGAAAAAAACCACTAGTGTATTTGTCAACAGTAAAAACACAAGACCTTTTTTTTATCGGATAAATTTTTCTTTGCAACGAAACAGTTTTGCCAATCACTAATTTTACGAGAAAAACTGACATGATAAAATCGCGACACCGAAGGTGGAGCGATTTTATCTAATGTCAGCAGTTTTTCGAGCAAATTTAGTGATTGGCAAAACTTTGAGTTAAAGAGAAATTTATCCGATAAAAGAAAAGCTCGAGTGTTTTTTGGCAAGATAAATTAACGACAGAATATATGGATGAACAACAAAAATAATTATCTTTATTAACTTGCTACTCATTGTCATTGTGTAAAAGTGACGTCCGCTTACTAGATATTGAGGAAGAGGAGTTTTTATCGCAATAAAAAAGGATGCACCTTTTTTATCGATGTCAAAGTGACAATAACATTTCCAGGTATATGACATTTTAATATTGGAGTTAATTTATCAACAGTAAAAACACCAGAGCTTTTTTTTATCGGATAAATTTCTCTTTGCAACGAAACAGTTTTGCCAATCACTAATTTTACGAGAAAAACTGACATGATAAAATTGCGACACCGAAGGTGGAGCGATTTTATCTAATGTCAGTTTTTCGAGCAAATTTAGTGATTGGCAAAACTTTGAGTTAAAGAGAAATTTATCCGATAAAAGAAAAGCTCGAGTGTTTTTTGGCAAGATAAATTAACGACAGAATATGTGGATGAACAACAAAAATAATTATCTTTATTAACTTGCGACTCATTGTGTAAAAGTGACGTCCGCTTACTAGATATTGAGGAAGAGGAGTTTTTATCGCGATAAAAAAGGATGCACCTTTTTTATCGATGTCAAAGTGACAATAACATTTCCAGGTATATGACATTTTAACATTGGAGTTAATTTATCGCTGTAAAAGTTAAAGCTAACTTTTGCCGCTCTCAAAGTGACAATTGCACTGTGGCATATGCGATTTTTTATACATGAATTAAATTGTCGTACATAAACCATAATAGTTAATTTATGTTAAATCCTACGAGATGCTTAATCAACTTAATCAACAAGTTTTGCTGGGAGTGTTGATCAATGTGATTGACACTAACTGTTTCTGGAGAACTGATGCAAGCTGAATAAAATTTGATATTGTAGCTTTATGTATAAAAAGAAATCTGAAAATCATTTCAAAACATCTATTTTTTTATAGTTGAAATAATGAAGTGATATCATCCATAAAATTTTTCTTGGAACAATCATGGGCCAGTTAGTACAAAATAATAAACCTACCGACAAATAGTCACGTGCTAAAATTGGGTTATTTCTCAGCGAATACTATTCCAAACAATAATAATGTTCACAGTTCATGTCAATTGTGTTTACAACATTTTGACAAAATGCCAAACGCGACTGTTAAAATAAGTGAACCACTGAATATGAATATGATGAACTGTGCTTAGTTTGATTGAAATTGAAAACTGCTGTACCCACTAATATTTCCTGAATTTTGGCAAAAATATTATTGTCTTGTAGAATTCTTTGAAATGATTATTTTTAAATTTCGGCAAAATTCAATTGCGTTTCGAAGATTAAAATAACGAAACAGTTCTATGGTATTATTCAGTTATAGGAAATAAACACTCCCTACTCAGTATCGTTAGTAGTCACTTTGCTAGTTATTTAACATAGTTAGAGACAAAATATAAGAGATAAGCAGACCATCTGCTCCAGATTAACGTTAAATAAATCAATTGAAGACGATTCGTAGGTAAAATCCCAAATTTGTACAAGCTCAATCAACATTGTCAGTGGATGAAAAATTCCTTTTCCAACATTATTTCCAGATCTCTGGTGGTCTACATATCACAGCCGCAAGACTAGCTGGTCTTAGATGAATTCCTGGAAGAGCTAAACTGATGTGAAAACACTTATAATTGGACAACACACTTATATGTTCCCAATTTCAGTAATTCATACACATTCTAGCCAGTCAAAACATCATTATAGTGGGAATATAGTTATTAACGTTACAGGGCCAATATGTATTAATAACGGATGAGGTTGAAAATAGAGAGATTTTAAGCCACTTATTTGTTCAACGTTATACGTTATCGGTTATTTTGCTCATGCGCAATAATGAAAAAATAACCGATCACCTTAATTAATAAGCGATAACGTACTCCGTTATTTACGTCGGAATAAACGAAAACTTATTAAGCGGTAAGGTTTTGACATAATAATTGTAAAGTGTATTGTGTTTATTTAATTGAATAAAAAAAATATGAAAAACTATTAGAATTGTATTAAAACTATGCACAAATAATTTTAAATAACATATTTCAATACTTTATTATATTTATGGTCTCAAAATATACTATATACATCTTTGAATATTTTAACTTGTCAACGCCGAGTTTTAAAGTTAATTTTGCCTGATGTATGCTGGAAATTTCGTGAAGAATAGCGCCCCTTATTAAGTTCTTCTATTAGACCTTGATCATTTCGACGTCTAATTATATTTTTTATATTATCCATAATTAATGTCATGGATTAATGTATACAAATCAAATTAAACAAACAGAAAATTTAAGTGGTCCTAAATAATATATTACTCCATTCATTACACAAAAGGAACAAAAAAAAATAAGAAGATTGATATTTTTTACTGAACAGAATCGAACAGAACAATATAAAAAGTAATAAATAGCATGAAAACAATTTCACCAAAATGCAAATTATATTTTAAACTGATCGAGAAGTATAAATGTCACTTTTGACATTCCGTTCATTTCGAAGAAATTTAAATTATTTTATTCGAAATTCGAATATTTCAATACACAACAGCGTATAGGTTAGAACACGCACGGCTTGCTAAATACATACGTTCTGAAATTGTAATATTAAAATATGATTTGTTTTTGAATTTATTAAAATTATGACGCGTACACTTGCTAAACACACAAAATGTGGAGATTATAATGCGTATAGCTTGGTTAGCACAATACCACGGTTGTCATTTGGATTGAACAAGTGACATATCAACGGACGGAGGCTGGAGAGGTTAATTTTTTTTGTTGCACACTCCATTGTCACGGAAGATCGATCATTTACAATTATTCCAGAATAGCACAAACTCGCTTCTTGAGATGAGAAGTGATAACTTCATGGCCAAAATTAATCCTTGCAGCCTTGCAGTATCCTGCTAAACTGGAATGGAATGGAAACTCAGGATTGAATGTTGGTGTGGTACAATTATGGATCTAGAATTGACCGAATAACAGGAGCTACACATAGTGCAAAGCCCAGGTGTTACGCCACTATCGACACGTATCTGCAAAAGAACATCGAAAGTGGGTATGAAAGCCAGAAAATCCTCGTACTCTCAAGCACCACTGAAATCTAGCAAATCAAAGTAGGAGTGTAAGGGTATTGTAGGCAATGATACTGTAGATATTTCAATAAATAAAGTCTATGAGGCGGTATTCGCTGAGGAATGTGGAACTATAACTCGGTAACTTAGGTACAAACCTAAGCAGAGGTGCAGCAAACTTTTGATTGAAATCCACTTCTACTTCCTGATCTACGGAATATAAAACCTAAGCAGGGGTCACATGAAGATAGTGATAGGATTGTTCACCGGTCACTGCACCCTATGTCAACACATGCATACAACTGCCATTTTCTTTTTCACTTGAATTTTTTTAAATCCAATTTATAAACTTGTCGTAGTTAACCACCCAGTTTGATTTTGGGATTTGATGTTTGCCGTCTATAAGAACAAAATTTTACCATTCATAAACTTGACGTCACGGGTGGAGATTGGCTTATATATAGAAGCAGACTGCGAACTTCCTACTGCGTCATCAACAGAGTTCGTAAATGGCACTTGATTTTGCGAATCAATTGCTCTTTTTCCTAGGTTACTTTGTTCTTAACGTAATATCAATTTCCATTACTGTTATGTGAGGTTATAATCAGTCTATCTGCGCATTTTCAATTTCAATCACGCCTCAAATCTCCTTTCCAATAATCTAATAAACAATGATAAAGGTCTTCATTAACCGCCCTTGGACATTATCTATTACATTACATTATGGATGTTATTCCCTGTCAAAAGAAAATTATCTCTTGACAGCCTATTATCATAAATTACGTCATATCATATATTACCTTTTTCTAGAATCACACCATACATCTTCACACTGTTATAATCAAAAACAAACTGTCCTCTGTATGTTCTAAAAATTGCATATATCAGATAACCTGTGAATGCGACAACTTTTATTTGGGTGAAACATCTAGACCATTATGAAAATCGGAATGAATCAAAACTGTATTAATGATGTTAGGAATGATGGGCATTAGTGGAAGACGAAAAATCAAAGAAATTGCTTCAATACAACTAAATGTGTATAACATGTGAAGCTAGTATTTCAACCAATGGTAGTCAAATTTAATTACCAATGCTAAAAAGAGAAATTTCCGATAATCAATAAGCTGCTTTATCAGGATAGTATTAGTATCAGTTTTATTCAGGCTTTCATATGATTTATCATTGGAATTTCTGTTTATCAACATTTCCGAAGTAAGCAAAAAAGCGCTACCCTTAATAAAACCCTTTCTGGAGCGTGCACTTCACTAGATCTCATTCAAAGTGAACTATAATATTGTTAAAATGTCATACAAAAATCATTTAATATTCACATTTTATCAAGAACATGATATATTGAGAATGGACCTTACAAATTTGATAACAAATCGTTTGCAGTCTGAAAATATTACTGATTGTCTAGTAGTCAAATTTTTTCATTAGTGTCAGATAGGGACCAGAATTTGAAAAACACTTAATTGTTCTTGATAACGGTATCTAAAACGCTACCGAAACGTTGAATTGCAAAATATAAAAAATTTCCCAAAATAATTAACAAAAAGAATAACAAAAACAAACTATTCATCATATATTGTGTCTCACTATATCGGCTGTTTTTAATCTCGGAACCTATAAATTTATTTTCGTTTTGATGCCAGTAAGACTGGTGTATACATTTTTTTAAATCCAGCTGTTCAATAAAATACGATACTGCCAAAAAATATTCTATCTAGGTTGAAACGATTCGCGGAGATTATTTCCAACATAAAATTTTATTTTCCTTTTCTTCCTGTTGACTTCTTTCACCTTAGATTCACTCGAATTCTGACGATTTGGAAAAACCAGATGTGCTTCTCAGTTTTCGTCTCAATTGTACTATAATGACTAAGGTCAAAGTCCAACTAAGAAAAACATTAAAACCAGGAAACAGGACCGGAATGTAAGATATTTCGGACGAGACGTCCAGTATGAAAAATTAACCAGCCCACACCTCAAATAAGTATATATTTTCATCCAATGGTTTCCAAAAAAAATAAGTTATTATTGAAAGCGGTATGTAGATAAACATAAACGTAATTTTCAATTCAATTTAAAATTTATCTAACCAGTTAAAATGTTGGCAGTGGATAATATTTATCATCGTCAATAGCACGTGGTAATTTGTTTTGAAAAACAATGAGAAATTTACAGATTTTCAGAATACAATACAACGAACTATGAGCCAAAAGATGTAAAGAATAAGTAATCTCTACAGTCTATATACATTCTACATTTGCTTTCTCCAAAAAATATTCATTTTTAATTGAAAACAGTACAATAAAGGTACTTATTATACATTATTATAAATACATGTTAACATACGTACGTTGCTTCTTTCATATGGATTCCAATATTGCGAACAAAGAAGAGCGTACAAAGAAAGCGCATATTACAAAAGGTGAATTTGAATAAATCAACTTTAGGTGACATAGAAAGACAAAAAAGTGTTTAAAAAAAATAATTTCATTTTTTTCTCTTGAAATATATTGAAAATACTGCCGCATTGATAATTTCTATTTTCCATTAAAATAACATGGAAACAGAATTGTCTTATGCTTTGGAATGTTATAACTAACGTAGAATAATTATATATTCAATCTGAAAATTGTTTTTTAATTATATTTTTACCAATTATTGTGATTTTTGAATTGAAAGATTTTTATTTCAATTAAGAACTTTCTTTCTGTAATTTAATGCAGATTGATGCGTATAACCTACGACCCATAAAAAAATATGGAAAAGTTTTACAGAGATAACTTTCAGTCAATAAAACGATCTACAAAACACATCCTATACATTTTTTTCACAAACTTGATTGTAGCGTCGAAAAATTGAAAAAAAGCAAAATTTATCATCTACTACTACTTAACTTTAACCTTGTAAGGAGTAAAAATATCAAGAAATTATGGTAGCCCTTTTTTGTAGGGCATAAAATTTCCTTCAATAATATATCTCAGTCATTCCGATGTATTGCTCCCTACGAAACTTAAATAATTCCAAAGCACAAGATAATTTTGTTTCCATGTCATTTAAATTGATAATGGAAATAATCAATTTTAATATAAATATGAAAAGTTAAAACTCTTACAGTATTTTATTGTTTAACAACACTATATTTGGAACAAGAAATCGATTTTTTTTAAACAGTCTAGTATGTATATGAGAATTTGAAAGTTATTTATGCAACTATAGTGGAGAAAATTAGTGCGTTGAGTGCGATAAAAACTTCTTGCATTAGTTGCATGCGATATGAACTCATTAGATGAATAAACAATTATTGATGTAATCATGATGTACGTTATAAAATATTGAAATCTATAGATACTGAGTGTTGTTGAGTTGTTTTTGTAGACTTGATGAATTTAATTTTGAAAGAAAAATTATCTGATGCCGGCTCTGACCGTAACCTTAATACAAAATTAAAACCATCACCTCTTTCGTTAGACTTTGTTTTTCTACGGAATAATTTTTGTAAGCGATTTATTTTAATACATATTATAAAGGTTTGTATATTATGTTTCCTATCAACAAATATGAATTTATAGTCTGAAAATAATTATCTACTACAGTCTAATTTTAATTAAGGCCAGAGTGAAGAAAATTTACGCAATAACTCTGTTTACCAGCTTTAAGATTTATAGTAGTAATTTAAGAATTTGCGATATTTTCAAGATTGAAAAATTGTTATTTTAACTACTTACATTGCGTGGGAGAAGACAATGAGGGCATTTCACTAAATTTCACGTACCAAAAATTATTCAGTCACAAACACAGTGCAAAAATACTTTTATTGTCTTATAACAAAGCTGATACTTTTGCCTTTGTGTGAAATTCACAATCGTTGTCGATACGGATTGAAATGAGAAGAATTTTATCTAAATTTAAACACTGGAACGAAGTTTTGCTGAAATCGACTAGCCGCGCTGAACGTTTTTTCTTTTCTTTCAGTTTTCAGCGACTGGCTTTTTCAGCATAGAGCTGCGTTGTCGAATTTATGATACTGTTGCAGCATCCAGGATTATGTTGATAAAAAATGAAATTTTACGAGACTTCACGCTTCTTAGTATTTCTTGGTAACTACAAAAATGAACAGGAAGCACTAACGGAACTGTTATACAGTACCTGCAGATATCTCTTCGCGTACCAGTTATCAACAACCTCTATATTTACATATCTTTAACGGGAACTAAGGTTATTTATTATGTGGGAAATTTAAGATAAGGGAAATAAACAAATTTTGTACTAGATTTCAGTATTTCTAAATTTCGGAAAAGTCTATTTTTATTTATACAGGGTGTTTCTTAAGTAATCTAAAATATTATATGGGGCGCTTCGTTACTCAATTTTAAGACGAAAAGTTCATATAAACATGTGTGATAGGTGTTGTCGTTTATGAGATACAGGGTGTTGTACGTGTAATTAATTTTTCTTGGTGACTGATTTATATTTTTTTATTATTTTATTACAAGCAACATGTGTTAAACATAAAGAAAAAATAATACATTTCAGAGCAAATGTTCAAAATGTCCACCTCCAGCTAAAATGCAAGCATCCGCTCGATGTCTAATGGATTGTCGAATACCTACGTTCGAAGATACCAGGATTGTTACGAATAACATTACAGCCGTCTATGATACGATTTTGAAGATCTTGTACGTTTAATATCAGTGTTGTGTAAACAAGCGATTTCAAATATCCCCACACACAAAAATCACCGGGAAAAATTAATTTCACGTACAATCAGAACTGACTTATTACAATAAATTCAACACCCTGTATCTCATAAGCGACAACACCTATCACACATGTTTATATGAACTTTTCGTCTTAAAATTGAGTAACGAAGCGCACCATATAATATTTTAGACTACTTAAGAAACACCCTGTATATTTTATTTTTGAACGTCCTAAACCTTTTCCACACGTACTAGAAACGTCCATTTCAGAACGTTCCCAGTTACATACTAGGTACGTCCGATCTATATCACGTAGAATCAAGTAGTTTTCTATTTTTCTTATGTCATATTAATTTTGTTTGGGCTTAAACTAATTTTGACGGAAAAATTAAATAAATACCAAGATTATTGAAATTATTTTTTTTAATTTAATTAATCAAATATCAACAATGGATTCTTATAGCAAGTGTTCGAAATGTGCTCCGTCTACTTCTTGACAGTAATACATCCTATTAGTAAACTCTTGTCGTACTCGTTCGAATGTGTCAGCTGAAATAGCATTGCATTCTTCAATAATTCTTTCTTTCAAAACGCCAATGCTATCTGGTGCCTTGGATTTCAAGTACCCCCATAGAAAAAAATCTAATGGTATCAGATCTGGTGTTAAGGTGGCCATTCTATAGGACCTCGCCGGCCGATCCATCTACCTCGACATTCTTCATCCAGGTAACGTCTTACTGCACCATAATAATGTGCAGAAGCACTATCTTGTCGAAATGTTATTTCCAGATGGCCGAATTCATCTGGACTTTTTCTGGAAATTGGGTATGTTGTTCACGAAAGGTGTGAGGATTTGCGTCACTCCAATACCTTACATTTTGTGTATTTACATTTCCAATTTTATTTGTCATACATTCACAGAATTCGAGTCTTCTGTCGGGGTCGCCATCCGAAAGGTGGTGCACCATTTTTAACTTGTATGGATGAAATTTATTTTTAGCCAACACTCTCTGTACTGTACTTTTACTTACTTCACAGATAGACGCAACTCTTTAGTTGAAGAGGAAGTAGGGTTTACTACCATTTCAGCAACTAAATCAATTTTTTTATCATCACTAAATGCTGGTCGACCAGATCGTTTGGCATCTTGTTGCTTCAAACTTGTGAAGAAGCTCCCTCAAATAAGTTCTCGAGTTAAAGCAATCTGGGTATCTCTCATTAAATAAACGTTCCGCTTCATGGAGATTCTTTCTAGATTTACCAATTATTAAGATAGCTGCTACTTTGTCGGCTTGAGTACGTACCATTTTGCCTATGTAAACTCTTAAGCGTCACGTTAAACAATAATAAAATTAAAAATTTAAGTTATTTAGAAAAACTTTGCAAAGCAACAAATACTATTAAATTGAAAACGTCAATTTTTTGACAACTAACCAGAGGCGGACTGGAAAATCTTCAATATTTAAATGTGAAATAATAATTATGGTTTTTATTTAATGCATCCGTCAAAATTAGCTAAAACCCAAACAAAATTATTATGGCTATGTAGCCAATATCAATGCTTTCCAAACGAGATATCACTTGCCATAAGGTCCTATTTAAAATTATTGGCCAGAGTGTGACGTCATCTATTACTATAACGTCACCTGTTACCAAGTTTACACTTTATTTTTACCCTCCAAATTTTATTAATGTAAGTGTAGCCGTTCAAAAGATACGAGAGGGGGAGGGGACTTTTGAATAGGAGTGTATATGCTAACCACCATTATCTTGATATTAGACTCCTCACAGTCCTGCAGAATCAACAAACACTTGAACACCATCTTATTGGATAAGAAGAAGAAAAAACTTCAATACAGTATGGTAATTGGACTAAGTTTTTCAACGATAGGGAGGGGAAAAACCACAAACCTTCCAATATGTGGAGGACCTGAGATCAGGTCTATGATTCTTTCAAAAATGTCGAACTGAGACAAGAACCTGAAACGTATCATGAGGACACACACAATAAATCTGCAAAGGTCGCAGTGGCTCCCAGAAACACACAAGCCCCATATCAATTTACTCCAATCTTATGTACGATTGAAACCAAACAAATTTCCGAAATCTCAAAATTGACTTTCGGTCTTCTAAAAAAGTGCTCTTGTGGTATAGATCCAAATTTTGACTCAATGGAAATTGCTTGCAATGTAAATTCAAAGATAATTTCACATTAGGCAAGATCAAATGCAAAAATATTGTATACATCGACAACGTTGGAAATTAATGTTGCGTACATTATAGTTCAGTTTAATTTTTTAGCTTACAATATTTCCGAAACCATTGACATTTCACCATTAAATATATACAGCAACCGAAAAATGGATGAAAACAAAAAATATAACTGAATCTTGGAAAAGTGTGACTAATAAAAAAATCTGTATGATCTCTACGTAAAGATACTTTCACGTGTATTATCCAAACAAATAATCTGGAACGTAAAAATACAGTAATTTTGTACACATTTTTGTCTAGATTTCAGTAGTAGTATGATCAGACTCTCCACATATAGTTGTTGATATTTTTCAGTGGCTTTTGAATTCACGTTTTTTATCTAACTATACCACTGCTTAAAAACAATTTCCAATAACATATGCAGGGTGTGGCGCGAGAATAAAATGAATGGCGGATACTATTTTGTTAAAAATTTTAAATTACGAAGCTGTAGGTTTTGGATGACGCTGAGTTCAAATATATAATGTCCTGAATGTGGCACTTTTCTGGTTGGCTCAAGCACATAGCCTTGTGAAACTCCGGTCGATTTCATAATTCTTGTTTATAATAAGTCTCCCTTTCCTGTAGGTATGACATCACTACATTAGTAAGGTAGTCTGGTGTATTAATATCGCATAACTTTCTTATTATCGTGTTCCAATTAGCGCTGTTGAGAGCATTGTTCATTTCCAGAGATACTAGAGCCACCCACCTTTTAGTGGAGCTTCGTATAAAGGTCTGAATACATTTTACAGCTTCGATAGCAAACTTTCCTGTCCTAAATCCAAACTGGAGGTCGTTTATCTTATTGTTTTCTTCAAGATGCTTCACTAGTCCTATTTTTATGAAATTTTCGTAAAGTTTGGCCCGGTACTTGATCAAGACAACTGGGACTATATGATCAATTTTCACCCTCTGGTTTGCCTGGCTTATGGATAAGAACAAGCTTGCATTTTTTGAGGAAGCTTGGGAATAATATCTTTTCTAGTTCTGTAGTACTTAATTCAGACAACTGGGCCTATATGATCAATTTTCACCCTCTGGTTTGCCTGGCTTACGGATAAGAACAAGCTTGCATTTCTTGAGGAAGCTTGCGAATAATATCTTCTCTAGTTCTATACTCATGACCTTTGACAAAATTTGTGGATCGAGTTTCGCTACTAATCTCCAGGTATATTATCCAGACCCGGTGCCCTCTGTTCTTAAGTTTCATGGCCGACTCTAATATCTCCTGCTCCGTGATCGGAGGAACTTCATTGACTCTTCTCCTTCTGTGATTCTGGATTATAGTAGAGGGGAAAAGATATCCCGCCACTTCTACCCTCTCAGAGTTGTCTGGGTTATATGAAGACTCTACTTGGAGTCTCTTCATGATTATCCTATAAACTTGTCTCCAAATATCATTTTTTATAAGGTTCTTCCAGTATTTCTCCTTCGAATGGATTATTTCTAATTGAAGCTGTTTTTTATTTTGTTTGATTATTGCGTTATTACCACAAATCTAGCCTAAATGTATATTTCATAAAATTTCTTATACTCACACTTTCGAGGGGACACCAAAATAAATATGGAAATAAAAATGCCATTTTAAATGATATATTTTATTATTAATAAAGTATTTGTTTTTATTGGGTATCAAATGTTTATACCAAAAATTTATCACTTTTTAAATATTTCAATAGTACAAAGAATTACAATTGTTACATTTTAAAAAGTTCGTTATTTAATAGCATTTCAAGATAAAAAGAAAATTTTAGTTTAACACCCTTGCTTCCCCTTTTCAGTAGAATATGAGCGCAAACGTTGAAGTGAAGAACTCATTGAATACTCACGTTCCAAAATTGAAAATTGAGGAAAATATGAAAGGATACTGTAAAATAGTAAAAAAAGGAAAATAGAACCAATTCTAGAATTTATTGAAAAACGACTTTGCTTAGCTGGTGGGATCATCTCCAAAGAATGAATAATAAGAGGAAACATGGGATGACGTACGTAATAGGATAAACAATGAAAAAACGAAAGACAACATGGTTAGCGGACAAGGTGCTAGAAAATAACAAAAAAGAATGAGCAAAAGTTGTCTTCCGAAATTGAAAAATACAATACAGACATTAACATATCCTACACCATTAAACGGTAACTGGGGTTTGTTTAGGTATGTACCTTTACCTTTCCCATATCCACATATAACCCTGGATGATGGATTAAGGTTTTCCCGCTGCGATTAATTTCATTCTATCTCCTAGGGCACAATATCTGGAAGACTACTGGATAGAAGAGGGATACTAACCTAAACTAATGCCTGTAGATATCCTAAAATTCCTCCGGGTATGAAGGAGCTAATAGTCTGTGACTTTCCTCAGGAACTAACAATAAATCTTCTAGGAATGTCACCCCAATATACATTCATACATTTGCTTGAAGTTCAAGAAAAATAGGAAAAAACCTTGAATGAAGAAAAGTAGGTAAGGAAAAAGAATAAAGATGTGATGAAAAAATAGGAATTAATTAAATGAAGAAGGTTGGTAATTGATAATGTTGGAAAATGGAAGTACATAGGGAACTAATATTGCAAAAATGTATGAAAAAGCAAAAATGTGGTTATAACAAAATGAAATGCATAAAAATATCTATAGCGCTCATATTCTAACACCTCGGTAACTATTGTCGCGAATACATACAATTCGGTTTCATTGTACATGACTAGTCAAGCTTCACAGTTAAAAAATAAAATTTCATACAAAAAAAATACCACAGAGTCTTCTTTTCTTTTTATGATGTGAATTTTATAAATTCTTTTATTTACAAGGATGTAGATCCAATATGTGCCTTTGGCACTGGACTTCGTGGTTCTACTAATGAAATTTGAGAAATTGCATAATTATACAACGTTGAAAAAAATTAATATACAGGGTGGTCGATTTCTCTCTTTACAAAAGTACAAATTTTGGGAATCTCCAAAACTACAAAAAAACAAGCTGAGAGGTGATTTAAATAGCTATTGTGGAGTTCACATGAAAATGGAAACGTTCGAAAGATAAAAAAATAATATGAGAATAATAGCTATATAATAATGTTGCTTAAGTCTTCAACCGACTTCAAGAAATGGTACTATTGTGGGAGATATTACACTTTTGTGTGGATGTTTATAAACTATTGTATATAATTTTTATGTGTGAAATAACATCCCTCACTTGATCGCAGACTTATGTGTGATATCAAGGTCACAGCATGGAAGCAACTATAGTAAAATTCAAAAACGGTGAAGTGTTAAATTATAAATTTAAGTAATTGCTAGATGTTTCCAACAACCTATTTAATTTTCCAACAGTCACAATGATGAAGAAAATAGTTCCGAAAGTTTCTGCTAAGTTTTTTAAATTTTTCCAAAAGTGAGGACAATAATTGTAATATTGGTAAGGCTGTTGATAAACACAAGTGTATACTGCCATCTAAATGTGAATTACAATTCAGTTTGTTAGTGAAGATAACAAAAAATACCATTACTGGATGGAAGAAGAAGAGGATTTCGAATGAAAATATTCGATAATTAAAATGGTAAAAGGAAGAACTATACAGCATAATAATTGGCTAATTTGTTAATAATTTGGAGAGAGACCTAAGCATGTATGTTGATTGTTATTAACTAATTAAACCACAATGTTCTTTCAAATTTTCATGTCAACATTTCAGTAGCGTAGTTTAATTGCTCAAAATAATGAATATACTTCAAAAAACATACAGAGAGAGAATATATCAGTTTAGAGAGAAGTTTTTCAGGCGCGAGTACCTCATCTATTTCAGAATTTCATGTTTTCTTTAGTAAATAAAATGCTTGAACAATTCACAGAATAACTACAAACCTTTCAGTACGTGGAGTTAATAAAAAAATTTCATTGGAAATAATTAATAATAATTAGTTGGTTCTCTGTTCCCACTTTAAAAAACGCGGCATTGCATTGTTCAACGTGAATAAAATCATTAAAAATATTTAATTCAAAATTTTTTCTCCGATTGACATTAAAAACGTCAGTTTTAGTGACATTTATCGATAATAGAAGTGAAACTTTAACTGCCTAAGCAGTGAAAATGATTTTCAATGCCTAGGCCAAAAAATAGTGTGAGATTGTCGAAAATTGTAGAAAGAAAATCACAAAATTTTGTGACACCCTCAGTTTTTGTAAAACAAGCAAAAGGGGTTGGTCCTGGTTGCAGTACCCTTTGAAGTGAAAAATAACTATTATATACATTAAAATTCACAGTATTTTTTGTATGATTAATTTTACGTTACAACAATGCCATGCCACACTTACAATTGAACAAAAACATTCACCTAAATTTCAAAACGGAATAAAATATAACAAATTCTATTTACAGTCGTTCATAATAAATATTTTCGCTTTATATACAATATTCAAACGCTTTTATGGCAAAAACTTTAAAAGAAACCTATAAAATCACAATTAGAAAAAAAAACTATCAACATATTAATTTCATCCTTCCGCAGGATAACGTCAAAGAAAGTTCTAGCTTATCACGCTAGGCCGGAATCGACGTGAGTTCTACGTTTGGAATCGGATCTTTGAACACCGTGATCGGGAGTCGACTTCAAAATATCCGGTTGACTTTGATTCGCTATAGTTTGACTGATAATGGATTGATTCACCGACACCATCGTACCTCTGCTGAGCGTCCCTAAGAGGGGTGTACCGGGATTGTTGATTAACAAATTCATATAATCCGCTATCAGTAGCGTTAGTTCGAGTATTTTCGGTTTACTTAAAGAAAATATTAATTTTTGTGAGGGTTGTTGGTCGTTTTGAGTTACGACTAACATAAAGTCTTCTTGACAACCGCCAAAAGTCAAAACGTTTGTGTAAGGGTATTTGACTCGTTGTTGCATTGTTGCCAGATCTAATACCGTTATGGCATCTTCGTTAACTGCTAACCAACTCATCGGCGAATCAGGTTGACGTAACCTCGCCTAAAACAAAATCAACATATTATAACTTCCGTTTATATACAAATTAGATTTCTTGCTAGTGACTTCCAAATTTTTTTTCGTTAGAAATTGAACAATTACTGGAGGAGAAGTTTATGTAAGGAATAATGTTATTTACAAACCTGGAATAAGGTAGCACCAAAAAATGGCCACTTTCTAGTGGAATTGAGGTACGCTCTGACGCAATCACTTTGTGCTTTTCCTTTCAAAGCTCTCCATTTCGCCATCAATTTAGCCTGCAGCTCTGCCAAACTTTCTTGATTCAATTGGTCCCTATATCTAAAAGAAATAGGTATTAATAATTGGTGAATATTTTATCTAATGAAGGAATAAATTTGGGGGAAAGGCCAGTTCTTCAACAAAATATTTTGGTCATTTTCCCTCTATCTCAATGATGGAAGTGATTCTTAACCTTAAACTTACACCCCTACATATGCTGGTAGATTTATTTATTTAGCGTATGGCGTTTCGACACATTTACATATATAAAAATATAGAAAAAAAAAAGAAATAATAAAACAAACGTAGCTAGTTAACAAACAAACATTAAGGTTATTTATATAGTCAATAGCTTTTGGCGTTGCAAACAGGAAATCCTCGGGGTTGCCATTGTATGACCGTTGGGGACATTCCTCTATTATATGTTTTATGGTCTGGACCTCTCCACGCGCATCTGCCGTGTTGGGTTCTTATGCGATTTAATGTACACCAGGTTTTGCGTGGTAGATTGAATCCAGGGGGTCTTTGTGTTATACAGGGCATGTTGTTCGCCTGAGCTCCCGACCATTCGTGTACCCACCTGTCTGTGATTTTAAACCCAGTCTCTGTGGCAGTTTTTGCGGTGTTTGTTGGTGGTTTTCTAGAGCGCAGTCGGTTTTTGTTGGCGTCTTTAATATAGTTATGTATTGGGAGTTCTCTGTTGTTGACTATCTTCTTGTACTCGTTTGTCAGCAAATTGATTCGGTGCAGATGAGGCGGTGGTATATCACTTAATACTGGTAACCATTGAGTTGGAGTGGATTTGATTACGCCAGCGATTATTCTCATGGTGTTATTTAGTTGTGCGTCGACCTTTTTCACGTGAGCGCTGTTAAGCCACACTGGGGCGCAGTACTCCGCTGCCGAGTAAACAAGGCCTAAGGCTGACAGTCTAAGGGTCGAGGCTGATGTTCCCCATGTCGAGCCGCAGAGTTTCTGAATAATGTTGTTTCTGGTCTTTAGCTTTTCTGCAGTGTTAGTCAGGTGTACATTGAAGCTTAACGTTCTATCAAGCGTGACGCCTAAGTATTTTGGGTTTTCATTGTGATTGAGTAGGGTGTTATCAAAGTAGACTTGAAGTTTTGTCTTGGCCATTTTGTTGTTCAAATGAAAGCACGTTACTTCTGTTTTTGAAGGATTAGGTTGGAGTCTCCATTTTCGAAAGAAATTTTCCATTGCTTTTAGGTCATTGGATAGATGTACTTCGGCTTCTTCTATTGATTTAGTCGAAACGTCAGTCAATGTTCTCTTAGAGTGTCCACACTGGGCTGTACTACGCAGGCGAATCTTGGAAGTCCCTGTTATGGCCCCTGGAGACACACAAGCAGGCATCCACTGGAAAAGGTTGTGGCCTTTATTGGAGGGTTCGGCTTCATGGATGTCTAGGTAGCAGGAATGGCACAATGAGCCCGCCAGTGGCCTTAGTGCCGGAACCTTGGCTTGAGTTTGTCTAGGTCAAGCCTCGCCTGCACATTTAGTAGTACTAGTAGTAGTTGTGTGTTATTAGACCAGTTCAATATCATTTTTGCATTTAAAAAAACGTTTGAGACGCTCATGACATCGCTCTGTGTATTTCCATTTAAAACAAAGCGAGACACATCCATTGTTGCCTCGCTGGCTATTAAACTGTCCAGTACATTGATGTATCAAAGGTCCGGCCAATGCCAACCGTATTCAACAGTAGGTTTATTCGCCTTTGAGGCAGTAGTAAACACAACCAGTAGATGGGGCTCGTATAAAAAGTAGTCAAAATAAATAACTTACCTATATGGATAGAACTTGTCGATGGCACTTAAGGCTTGGTTGGAATGAGCAGTCAAAATCCCGTGTACGTTATTCAAGGCATTTAAAGTACTGGAATTTTGTATGGAACTGCAATTTTGTAAAGAAGATGGGGGACTTAGAGTTCCATTTCCTGTCGATTTGGGACTTCTATGAAGATTGGAAGAGCCTTGGTGACTTAATGTGTTGGTGGTGCTTTTGTTGGATATCAACGAACAGTCTCCTGTATCCATTTGGGACATTAACGAAGCAAATTCTAAGGCTGCTTCTCTGGTAACGGGAAACCTTCCATTTACGATTTGTCTGTTGATTTGGTAACAAAGAAGTAAACGTTCTTTTTCTGTTTCTAATTTGGCGCTGTTTTTCCACCAAAGCCTAAAAAAATTCCAAATTGGATATTAAGAAGTGAATGTGTTCCATAGAATGGAAGCATCAAGTGATATTAGAAGTGGAATGACAATGAGAGTAATATAAGAGAGAATAAAAAACATTTTTGATGCAAATTGGCAATCCAGATCACGTGATCAGATATGGCCGTACAGGGCAAACAATTTGGACAGCTGGCATATATATAAGATATAACAAGGAAGATTTTTGGTAAACATGTACACGATAAAATATGATTTGCATTGAAAAACTTTGATTAATTGGGTTATGACTCACTTAATGCATGACCGCGCCATGTACTAATACTCTTAGGGCCGGTTTTACAAGAGAGATTTATACTAGGTATAGTTATTCTGGGTATAAAGTTATACCAGAATATATACCTAGTTTTACGATGCTTTTTTACACCGGTATAGCAATTCTTGGAGTAAGACTTGCTATACCGGTGTAAAAAAGCATCGTAAAACCAACTAATTTTATTCTAGGTATAAATTTTGGTATAACTTTATAACCAGTATAACTATACCTAGTATAAATCTCTCTTGTAAAACCGGCCCTTAGTATGTTATATATAAATGGCAGAAACATATTTATTTAAAACAGAAAGCGGCACCAACCTATTTTTGTACGTCAGTCTTATGACTCTGCTATTTTCAAATTTTCCTAGTCCTTTTTCTCTCAATGCGATCTCCCATTTCGATATTAAATCACACAACTTAGCACTAGGATCCAGAGTATGTTCCAAATCCTTTTCAATTGGATCGTCGCTGAAAATGGCAAAACCGTTAGTTGTGCGACAACCAATTTCTTGTGCTAAAGAATCCTGGAATTCCTTTATCGACGTGGAACCGTCAAAACTACTAATGTGATATGTTCCGTTGAGCAAATGGACGGGCATAGAATGCGGCAGCGAGTGATGCTGAGGATTCTTCAAAAGTATACTAAGTACTTCCATTCTGGATGGTTTCAATTCACGACCCCCTACAAAGGAATTATTCAGAGAAATATTCACAAAAACAGAAATCATTCCCTTAATTCTTCAATTAATAATTTTTTCTTACCTGCCAAAATGGTTCTTTCAAGAGCTCGTTCACAATACGCTGCATACTTCCCACACTCCGTTCTATTTTCAGCATTTCTTTGTAGATGTAACTTCAAAAACCACAACAACATGGAATTCTTCGGTACGAACAAACTAACGGCCAACGCTAAAAGCTGCCAACCTTGAAGAAGTGTATAAATAGGAGGTCCTTTTGGATCTTTATGTTCTTTATAACAATCTTTGTGGTCTTTATATTTTTCTTCTTGTGATGCCTGTAGATTGGATAAGGCGATTTGTTGATCAGAGATGGTGCTATTTATGCTCGGAGTGTTCGTTTCGCAGGTAAAAAGGCTTTGCGTTGCGCAAAGCAGCAGTTGCTGAAAAGAGTATTGGTGTTTCTTTCAAGTCTACTAGAAGACTTTCGAAGGGTTTGTTCAGTAGAAGGTCGGTTTAATTTTTTTATTTTATTGTGGAAAATATATTATTATAAATATTTTTGGTTTTAAAATCAACAAACATTTAGTTTATGGTGGAAATTTGTTGTTGCTTTTGTTATAGCAGAATCGTCAAATTCAATAGAACTTGGACGTTCATGATCTGGAGACATCACATAACTAAAAGATCACGAAAATGGGATTAGAGGGCACGTGCAAATAAGCCAGCCAAGTGCCAGTGAAAATCGCTGAAGTGTCGCTCTCCTTCAAAGGAAGCCAATGAGAACAGAGAGTGGGGACATGCAATTTACTGGCCTCCAGCCAGTGATTCAGACTGTCTGCCAGTTAGAAAGATCTTTCAAATTGGGTGGACAAACAGGGAAGGTATTAATTCGACACATCTATACCGGTATCGACCTGTTCTGTGAACATTGTGCGACTAAATGCCCACACATATATAGACGTTTTTACAGTCGTTGGCTTTGCCTCGGCTGATCGCGGCATAGTGTGGACGCGCCTTAAGAAGTAAAGCACGTGTCAAATACCACATTCATGAAATGGGGCTTTATAACGAGAATCACAGCTGCAAACCCATCTGACATGAAGATCAGGCCGTAACCCACATCTAATCTGATTAAGGTACTGGACCAAATGACACAAACACCTAAAACGTTCGGCACCTCCTATACCTATAATGTCTGCTACACTGGCAGGGACTAGATGTGGGAATAGAGTATAATAGCGAATAGGCTGCAGTGCTTTCGGAATGAGGACAACTCCTTAGGAAAAAAATGATCTTATAGGCATTGGGTAACCTCTTGAAAAAAACTGTGATAAAAGCTTATTTAAAATCAACACGATTAATCCCTTTTGACTTCTAATTAAGATGGAACAAAAACGATGAAGCTCTTAATCTCAAACCAAAGGTAATAAAGTGTGAATTAGACGTTTTCTCCGTTGAGCTTTGTCACTCTGTTTGTGTCTGTCTCATGTACAAAATTTACGTCCCCATTAAGTAGACCTACTTTAAGGTGCTCCAATAAGTATATATTTTTTCAAATAATTGATATATTTCCACAATAAATTTTATGCGACCTTCCATGTTTTTTTTTATTTGGGATGATTATTCATGATATGTTAAAAGTGATGTGATCTGTGTCTGTGCATGATTTTAAAAAGCGTCTGAGTATTGATTTATGACATTCGATGTAAACTAAGACATAGTGCTGTGTTAGATAATGTGGGTTTTAAAACAAGTGGTGTTTTATGTACTTTTTAATGAGAATATACTTAATAATTTTTTATGGAAGTAGCTACTAGAGAGTGAAAAGTAAAGGTGATTTAGCATCCTAGGAATAAAAATGAATAGGTAGATGGAGTGAATATTAAAATACAACATGAAGCAACCAAACAACAATATGGAAAGAGTAGACATTATATCTAATATAGACAACATTATATCTAATATAGACAACATTATATAAAGAAGATAGACTTTTGAAAAAAATAAATAAATAATAGGACAATAATTACAAGAGGCAGTTCAGAGCTGGGGAAAGTGGAGATAAATACACGGGACATGTTTATAAAAAAATTATAACAACAAACCCAAACAGAAGCTAAGATGATGGCATGGAACAATAAGCAGGAATAATATTCTTCAGAAAATCTTGAGAATATAGTGCAATGTTTCCTTATTAAGTTACCTGATGTCATAGAAATGGATTTAGGTTGAAAAATTATCATTTTGTTGTTTTGTATGGAATGTGGATGTCGTTTTTTTAAGGTGGAGGTATTTTGTGAGATTACGTATAAATACTGTAATTTATGTTAATAATGGTGTGGTGTACGACCATTTATCTCCACAATCTAAAAAGCGAGTATAGAACGAAATAAGATAAATATGAGAAAGATACAGAAAACATACACAGGCAAAATCTATCATATGACTATTCTAATCTATTTAATAAAAAAATTTATAAATTATTCTTATGAATATGTATATAAAAAGGTAAACAAAATGGAAAAAACAACGAAACACCAACAGTCTCATCAGTTGCAAATAAAGCAAATAGTGAATATGAGGTTAGAAAACATGCAAATTTGATGTTGTACTTATATAAGTACATTTAAAACTGAGTGTTTACTGACACGTGAGTTAATCCATGATTATCTAATATATTTATATCTGCTATCAATAAAAAACAACGGATTAACATAGGTACTGTCGATTGTCTTTAAGATTGTTTTAAGAGTGTGAATTAATTGTATGGCTAAAGACGTGTCGGTAACTATCCAGTGTATTTCTTGTACAATAAATGAATGATTCGATTCGGACTAACTAATATGTTGTAATTACTATTGCTATTTTGTTTGTGGTAACAATAAATTATCTATAAAGTTGAACAATACTGATCCATTTTCAATTCATATATTGTATCTAATTAATGAAGAAAGTAAAGTTGAAGTGTTAGTACTTAGCAAGATATATAAAAATATGGTTCAATTAGTTCATAAATGGGGTTAAAATACCCCGAGAGTCAACGAAAATACAATGTTTGATTACATGCTGTACGATGTACGTGTTTCTATTCAGGGTTAAAATTCGTGACGGAATTTGGAGAAACCAAAAAATAACTAGCAGCTATAATGTTTATTATTCATAATTTCGACTGTGAACCAACATTTTTGTAGATTTTATTTACAAATTTATGGAAATCTTCAATTTTACTCGTTCGAAAGCAGTGAAACTAAATAAATAATATTATTTACAATAAAAACTTGTAAAGTAAAGTATTTATTAAATAAATAATAACGTGCCGGACAGAAGCTCTCAGCATGTTAATAAAAACGAAATATAAAGTAGATCTTATGGTATATTAGGTGATGTTCATTTTTAATGGAAGTACCTACCGAAAATTTTAAATTAGGATTATACACAAATGGGGTAGTATTTCTAGTACACCTTTTATATATATTCATTGTGGCCGTCAAAAACGTTTAGTGACAACTAGTAGTAGTAGTTGCCCACTTCGACTAAGTGATGTTTTAATAGAAATGTCCAAAAGGCAGAGAAAATCAGGCATCAGGCATGAGAGATTATTTTCATTAGAAATAATAAAGACTTTTTTAAACCATAGTTGCATCAAAATTAATTCGGATATTAAAACTGAGCTACAATCATGAAAAATAGGACCAAAGTCATATAGAAATCACTGCTATGATCATTATTATGTTCTTTAATTATCGTGGTTTTATCCATTGTTGATATTACATATAGCTAAGAAAAATCAGGAAATTGAACACTTCAATGTTTTAATTATTCTATGCTCTGTTTTATTTACAAATTCTCGGTACTAGCTCATAAAAATTAAATCAACCGTTCAAGACATTGTAATTGAAGGGATATTTGATATATTTCAGTCAAAGCTTTGGTTTTGGATGAACTGTCTTAATTGAACAAAATCACTATCAATATATTTATTCAAAACGAAAAGTTAATTGTTCTTATTGGGCAGATAAGCCTCATTCTCGATTTTTAAAAGATCTACACAAAAAATTCTCAATCGTTTGATCTGGACCTAGAGATGTATTAAAAAGGAATGTAATGTTTGTTGCATATTTGAATAATATCTTAGGTACAGGAATACTATTGAGAAATTTTCGAACTAAACATAAAAACTAAATAAAACAAGCACACTTACGCTTTTTTTTAACAATTTTTGAGTGGATACCTGGACTCCTAGTTTCGGTAGCGGTGCGCTCTTGCTAGTTTGTTTAACCAAAGCACAAATCAATTCAGATTGCAGTTCGGGCATATCGAGGCATTGTTGCAAGGCATTTTGAGCAAGTACTACGTGGTAGTCGATACCTGCTTGGTCTACGGCTGCCGACATGAACAATTGAAGACATTTAAACAGTTTTATTGCCTCGGCCTAAAAAATATAGATACAAATTTACATAATTATTATTCCATTTTATATCAAAACGAAATAAAAAGGGTAATAGTTGACAGTTTTCAAGTCTCTACTACAATCCACAAATTGTAAAAGGCTATAATTTTTCAACACATTATCCTAGAATTTGAAAATATTTGCGAAAATCGCAGAATTTTATGAACATTTTATGAATCTATGCTACAGTCTACAGTTTAGAAGTTTTGGCATCAGTAGAAATATGAAATGCCAAGTTTAATTAAGAAACAACATGTTATGAGTTGCTATAGTCTATTTTTAGTACGGTCCTGTTAAATATAATTACAGAATAATCTAAATATTTCCTAAAATTTTCATGAATGTACCTACCTGAGCTAATACAAGTTTACGGTGTTTTAATTGTCTTTCATAACCATAAGCTGTACAGAACAATAGGAAAACGTTTGGACAGGCCAAAAACCCTGTATATCAAAGAAATATTACAGATTTATTGAAGAAAAGGAGTGTGGCGAGTTTCAAAATAATTTGAGGGAAAGACTTCTACTAACTAACCTAGTACTTCAAGTTTTAATTTTGAACAAAGATCATTTTTCAAATGGAATAAAGAATTCTTACTTGAAGAGTATCAGTGGGTAGACTAGTTAATGGAAAGTACGATGGAACGGCTCCATCTTTGGTACAAGGCACGTGTAATAATAAAGGATGTCTCCATAGGACACAATTAGGATCACCATCAACCTCCATTAATTTGTGTATGAGTTGTTCGTATTGTGTGCCTGTGCTGGGTCCACCACCACTTGCTACGGTTAAGTGATACAACCACGCATCTTTTTCCTAAAACAAAAAATAATACAGAGTTTTATTTGAAAGAAAAAACAAATAATTGAAGCAAATTTATTTTCATATTTTTGTGCTCACTACTTGATATTATTTTTTGAAAAATGGCCTATAAAGCAGTGCTTGGAAATGCTGGTTGGGGTATGTTCCTAGTTTGTGAATCTATCAATCAGACTCACTCTTATTTATATTTCACCCAACAAATTGAGCTTTCCATGCCGATTAATTTATTTGGTAATGATATTTTAGTTTTGGGGACGAGACTACGACTTACTATATTAGATACTTCCTCCTGTTAAAAGGTCTGTTAGAGAGCGTAGGTCATATACCTGGTGTGATATAACATTTGCTTGGAAAAGATTCTCCTTGCAAGGGAATCTGCTTTTCATTGTTATCTATACTAGTATGGCCAAGGATACAGACCAGAGACAATTTGTTCAATCTTCCAAGCGAGTGTTTCCAAAGCCACTTGGTTGTCAGAGAGAATTTTTATTGTGTGAAATTAATTTTCTTAAATCACCCCACACAAAAATTATTGGCATTAAATCTTGTCTGATATACAGTTGCATAGAGTACCAGCAGATTAATATTGTTGTATACTTGCACCAGAGTCTGTTGGTGTTCTTAAGCCACCTGGATACTAAAAGTTTGTTCTTAGTAGTTACTCTTTACACAACTACGACAGTAGAAGGCAGGTTCGTAGTATCGGTAGTCATTTAGATAATACTGTGACTTTCAGTATCCTCGAGCAGTCTACTAATCTCCAAAAAGCCTGATGTGTGCATTTGTAGATTAAAGTGCCATACCTAGTACCATTGTACCATGTAGGTACTATGTCTGATACATAAATTCGGAGGGAATTGTATATTTTTTGGATCTAGATGGCGAATAGAGGCTTAGATTATTTTGGAAATGGTATAATATAAGACATAAAAGGAAGGGTGAAATCTTGTGTGCTTTTAATAGTGCTGGATGAGAAGAGGGGCTTTTTTTTAAATTTACCTGTTTTCCAGTAAAATGAAGATATGTAGGGGCTTGGTTATTGGGAAATATTCCAACTGTAAATCTAGGTTGATCTGAATCTTGTTCCTCCGAATCAGAATCAGATAAATGTTCGATTTCTTCAACTTTGGCATCTCTCATATTAATTTGTCCATGCGGTGACTAAAACAAAGATATTAGCTCAAAAATTCTAACTATACCTATAAGATAATTTGGAAATTTTTTTCAGTAAGCGAAAACTAGATAAGTACTTACAGGATCCGTCGACTTCTTGAAATATAAAAACATTTTCCCTATCAAAACACACCAACACTCTCGAGGTATGCCGTTCTTTACTTTCTTGAGGACTCCTTGCAATATCGGTTTATTTTCATCTCTGCTTAACAATAACTTTGTTGCATTTCTTCGTTGGACGTTTTGTAAAATTCTCACCTACAAAAATGGAACAGACATTTTCAAACTATTAACTCTCGATTGTAAAAATAATAATGATCGGATAAGTAATCAAATTGTCTCGTGGACTATTTCCGATTCAACAGAAAGTCTTGTAGCTTGTTGCTCAATTTTTTACTTCTTTCTTCCATTTTAAAAATGACCCTTTGAAAAAGTGACCAGTGGGAGGCAGTAAACTACTAGCCTCTCTGAGACCATAATTTGGAACTAAGTAGAAGAAATAGACATCTTAGGCTCAGGCTCATTTCTCAACTAGATTTCAGAATAGCCTCAGCTCGAACCTATTTATCACGTGAGACTTTCAGCTTCCAAATTCAGTGAAAAATTATGATAGGTACCGGTCATTAGAAGGAATTCTGTAAGCAAATGATGAATTTTAACGCATGGTCAAAATTGAGACAATTTGCTAACTCCATTTTACTATTATGTATGGATAATAAGCTTCAACATTATTAAACTTAGATTATATTAATATGTGTTGAGACACTTACTGTAAGAATACGTATAATTATTATTTTATTCGAATTTCGCGGATCAATCAAAAAGCAAAATTGAAGTTTTATTAGTACACTTTGTGTGTGATACTTACCCAGTCTTCCATTGCGGTTAAAGAGTCTGCAGTTAAATAATAAGTCTTTTTCCCAGTATCTATTTCGAATGTGTTAGAGCCTTCAGCTCGCGTTATTTTACAAATTTCATCTAAAAGTATTTGTCCTTGAGGTTTTCTATTAATATCATTCTGGCTTTTATAATAAGTCAACACGCCATTCTTCAGTACAAACCATTTTTTCCTCCACGTCTTTAATTTACCTCCTGCAACAATAACACACTGTTAAGTGTACAATAAATAAAATTGGTAACTTCATCACATGAAAAAATAACCGCATATTTAATATAAAAGTGAGATTTTGCTGCATCGAAGAAGATTCTATTTTTTATTCAAGTTTAAATATTGATAACTCATTCTTTTTGTTATTTATAAAAATTAAAATTCAAATATAAATAACGTCAAGAATAACGAATATACCACAGAAAACAAACAGAAGAATAGCTTACCTAATTTCGCTAATGATCCACATTTTTCTAAACTTTCTATTCTCTTTGGACTATCTAAATACGAAGAAGCTCTTAGCAGCATCGAAGATTCTAAACTAGTAGTATCACAACTTAAAGCATCCGGTGGAACAGCATAATCATCCGACATTCCCGATTCGAAGGAAGTATCTGAAACACCTTCAAGTCAATCGTTAATGATTAACATCAAACTAAGGATGTTATTACATTCTTGAAAATTTGAAAACATTCCATAGTATGTGAAAAGATAAAATACCTCGTGTTTTACTTTTGCTGGGTGAACCGCTACTACTAGAAGCCGTTCTTTTTCCTGGACTGGATCCAGATGTATCACCGGAACTTCTACTGTGAGTATTAGTACCATCAACAGCCTAAAAATAAAAAATTGTATAATCGCTACGCCGTAGCTTTCAGTGCCTCAAAACTGACAATTTTCCGGATCAAATTTCAATTTGAATGAAGTACCACTATCTTTTAAGGTTCCGTACGCAAAGTGTGAAAAACGGACCCTATTACTAAGAATTTGCTTGCCAAGCTGTATCTCAGAAACCATGACAGTGAGTTGAAATCTTCCAGGATAATCTATTTCTGTTACTATATGTATGTATATTGGGGAGATATTCACTGATACCTTATGGCGTCCCATTACTTCTACTTAGTTCCTGAGAAAAGTCTCAGAGACTAGTTACTCCTTTTGTATTATTCCTTGGAATACTTTCAGGATATCTGCAGACTTTAATTCAGGAACATGTCCCTCTTCTTTCCAATAATCTCCTAGATGTTGTACCCTAGGATTTCGAATTGCTGTGCAACTTTTGCAAAGTTTGTGGATTGAGATTTCTATTTTCGTGCCGCAGAATCTACATTCTCCTTCCTCCACCATTTTAAGTTTTTTTAGGTGCTGTACCTGTTAAAGTGCAGTTTTACTTTGACTTGAGCATTCATTACATCTCAACGGGCTGCAGTCACTCAAAAGAATATTTGATTGCCTATGCCTTACTGGATCTTTCCAATAGTCAGATCTTTTCTTTTTCAGCTTTGCTTATTGTTGGAAACAACTTCCAACACTTAATTATTTTCATAATTTAAGTTGACGATTCGTCGCTCAAATATATGTTGATTGATATGATTTTGACAGCTAACAAGCACGCGGCGTGTGTGTGTGTCAGTTCTGTTCCTTTCATGAACAAATGTCATCTTTTATGGGTTCATCCCTATTTAATGTAAAATATTAAAGCTCTGCCTTTTGGGCATCTTCAAGGCTCTGGGTTAATCCCATCTTTGCATTGTAAATAGTTAGTGTAAAGTTTGTGTAATATATGTGTACATAGCAAATTGGTGAGTTTATATACCAGCAATCCACCAAACATACAGTCCACTCTATATTGCTCACTCCTCAGATAATGTAATCAACACTTATTTATTCCAATATTACATTGTAGCTGATACTGCAAAAGGGTTACGGCCCCCAAAAGGGTGTTACACTCCCCAAAAGGGTGTTACACTCCCCTTATTTGCGAGTTCATCTGCTATTCCATTTCCTTCTATCCCAGAATGCATTATTGTGACTATATTATTCTCGCCTAGTTCGTTGAGGTTTCCTAGGCATTCTCTCACCATTTCGGAACTGATTACATAAGAGATCAGTGTTTCAATCGCTGCTTGACTATCCGACATTATGAAATAATAAATACTAAAACCTGAATATAATAAATATTCAAGGGGGCTCCCATACAACAACAAACTTGATTTTTTACTCGATATTGATAACGTCAACGGGTAGCTGACGCCGGGGCCTGTCCAGTAAACAGTAGACTACGAGTTCGAATCTCAATCAGTTAATTGAATTATATGTTTTTATAGATAATGGTACGGAGCCCTTCGTGCAAGAGTCTGACTCGCACATTTAACACATAAGTCTTTGTTTTCCGAAGGGATTTCGGGAAAAATAACAAGAACAACTCTATGAAGAAACAAAATAGTTTGTTTGACCATCACCAGGATGGTTATGCAAATACAATTTTCTGTATAATCAACTGAACCTTTTGCAATATTAATTATTCAGATATTAACTCAGGTTTGTGGTGAATGTGCCTATTTTGTCCTTCACTGCGACTCGCTAGAGTTGATTATGGCTAGCAGAATTCACTCACCGTTGTATTATTTCCTTCTCCATCACTGGAATCGTCAGATGAATCTCCCGTAAACGGCATTGACCTAATTTGACTAGCTCTTCCCTTAACTGTAGCGTAAACAGGTACCGGTATATCTTGATATCCGGCTTGTTCGGGTCCTAAATCACTAGGGGTGGTGCCGGTTAATGTCAAACCATCAGCAGCAACCTAATTACAATACAATCATTATAAATAACAGTAATTTATTATTTTAAAACATAAATTGTGAACTTATTCTGTCCGAATAACAAGAACTCTTCAATATATGAATATTTGGGATGATTATCAAAATCTGTTGTGTTTTACTCCCAACTTTCTAGATCTACTATTGTCATTAAAGTAGGTGTATCTAAAGTTTACTATCTTGTTGGAATATTCTGGTTCGGAGAATAACGGCTCTGATGGGACTTTTCCCTAGCACCAAGCATATACAGTAGTTTCTTCTTGTTTTTGTTATTTTCTTGATTTTAACAGTGCGTCTGCCTACATATGGAAGATATAAGGCACCAAAACACTTTGTTCTGTGTACCAGTATAGACATTTAAAGTTTTAAGACAGTTGTAGCACTCAAATTTATTGTAACATCAATCAACCAGAAAGTATATTGTTTCTTAGCGATTTGGTAGTAGGTATTGTTTGTTTCAAAAAGTACATGGAGGATTGCAATGCAATAATACTTTAACAATCAGTTATTTATCGGATATTACAGAGTTGTACTCAAACTTGACAAAATATTCTACAATTTAATAATTACTGTTTAGTGGGTAAGGAAACTATTTTATTTCATAGTACAATATTTTACAGCACATAATTTGATATTCTAAGTGATTCACCACAGTTTTTCTTTTACAAACTTGAAAATTGTGGCATTTTCCAATAGTACCTACCCAAAGTTTCACGCATTATGCGCTATCTATTACAATATATATGAAGCAAAAACTAATCATGTATCTATGTTTCCATTAGACGTGTATTAGGTTACTTATCTGATATATTCTGCAGCAGCAAATACAAATAACTTCTTATATCAGGAGTGAGCATGTTGAAAATAATTGCAAAAAATTAAAATATAATGAATTTCTAAAAAGTGAGCTTATATTTAATTTCCTTGATGAGATCTTGACTATCCTTTAAATCAAATGTATCAATTTAGAGCCCATTTAAATTTTACCCTACAAACTTTCTTTCTCACCTGATATATCCGATCTTCCCAACTGGGAAACCTATGGAGTGGTGGTGTAGGAGCTCTAGGCCACGAAACTTTTTCTCTACTAGGCGTATAAATTTCAGCATAATCGTGTGCTATGTCGGGATCGCTAGCACTACTGCTGGGTATTCTTCCTATACTAAGGTTATCGACGGCAGCTCGTAATTCGTCGGTAAAAGGATCCATGCTGGAAGTGCTGGTACCGAAGTTAACAGAAGTAACAAGAGTACTAGGTATCACAGGTTCGAAATTTGTATTTGTTGAAAGACACACTGATTGATGTCTTCGGTGTTTTTGGCTTAGCGAACAGCTTGACGGTTGAGGGAACTAAACAAACCAAACATTGAAATGTATATAATACGCCAGTAAAAAAATCCGTTTTTTCTGGTCAACCTCGAACTAAATTTCTGATCCAATATTTTTACAAGGTGTATCACTTACTAAACATAAAATCACACAATTCTGACAAATTCCGGTGGAGCTTCAAGGGCCATCTTGCAAAAAACTTCTTGACCGATATATCGGGAACTTTGCACTTTGGGGCAAAAGTCCAGTATTGTAGAGAATAAAATTTCGCAGGTTTTGATTCCTAAACTTTTTTTGGAAAACTTAGCGTAAGTGTTCCTGAAACTTATCTATCCAAAAATTGGATCGGAAATTTAGTACGAGGTTGAATTCTATATTTACTAGTCCATGACGAATAATATAGAACTATGATAATTACCTGTCTTCCTTCTGGTGAGTTACTTTCGGATCTTCTCCTTTCGGTTAAGGCAAGATGATTTCTCAGCAATTCCAACTGTTGATTGCATTTGATGTTTTGCTCCCTGAGGGTTTGGTTCTGTATTTCCAATTCTTTAAGCTTATTCGTTACCCACTCTTTGATTCGAGCAGCTTTAGCTTCGACTTGTTTGGCGTCGTGTAACCTTAGCTGTCTTTGTTCTTCAACTTCTCCTTCTAGCCGGTTGATCTGAACGCTGTTGGCGTCACTCTGCACAGACCACGCCAGCTTCTGTTCCATTATTCGTACCTGAAAAAAAAACATGTATTGAATTAATTTTGTATTGTGTTTTTAGATCATATCTCTTTACAACTGGTAGTGTCACCAACTTTAAATTACATCCATGAGGAAGTTAAGGGTGTGCTGTAGCTCTGCAGGTTAACCCACTGGTCACAGGACTAGTGATTTAACGTGGTCATTCCTTTTTCTGTTGCAACACGAATTGTCGATCAAGGGTTACGTGACCAATGGATTTCAGTTGGCATCAGTGGGTAAGACAAATTTAGTTTTATACTGTGTGTTTTAGAGTATTTTTGATTGTATTTGGTCTGTGCAATAAAGGTTGTGTACAATAATTTTACTTTTATTTTTTTAAAACAGATGAAGTTATTTCGGTTCAGTTTCTTAGTTTCAATTTCCTTTATATGATGGGTAAGTTTCTAGGGGCTCTGGGAATTATTTCCAGCACATACAGCTTTCGAAAGTCTTCACCATCTGTGAGTTCTTGTGAATCATCTCTTACTTCTTCCAATTGCTCTATTTTATTCATAACAAAACGCACTAAATGTTGAAAGGTTCAAACCGCAATCAGATATATCATCAAGTGTGATACAATAACTGAAATAATAATCCCTAGTTTTATAAATATTAACTAATTAAAAAGAAATTGTTATAAATCTTATTTTTTAGAAGAAATTCAAATATTGTACTGAAAAGACTACGGTTTTTCTCAAAGTATAAATGAATAAAAATTGTATTATGTTAAAGAGAAACACGATGCCATCTATACATCATGTATAAGGGGTGCTGCGGACACTCCCTTAACAGCTTGAATGACATTGAGGAAATTAATACGGTCTACTCAGATTTTACTTCATACGCTGCAGGGAGAATCATGGGAGCTGCTTAATATGGTCAAGCTTAAATCGAATCCCTGTATGCCCGAACATTTTTTCATTTTTCAAGTCAAGAAAACAAGTAATCTTCGTGAAAAAGCTTTATTTTGGCAAACAGTGGATTAAAAAAGTTGATACAATAAAGAGTTTGAGAATATACCTAACAGAAATTCCGCAACATTTTTTAAATTCATGTATTTTAAGTTTTTGTTTTTAACTATAACTGATTCGAATTTTAATAATCGAACGCCAAGTTATAATATGTATTATATCTGTAAATTCAAAAGTGTTCCAATTTTTAGAATCAGTTAAAAATTAAGCCCAAAACATGTACAGCTAGTTTTAGTAGTTTCAGATATCATACTACAACCCCCTTAAGAAAAAATATTATTAAGGTTCGAGGATTCTTGGATGATCTAGACTCTACACTCGCTATTATCCTCAATAGAGCCACCTACCCTAATTCAGATATATCGTTTCATATGTGGAGCAATGAAAATTAGTTCATTCATACTAAATGAATGCAATCTCAGTAAATTTCCCTACCAACTCTATGTTGATGTGAGCATCTACTTTCTTAGGAAACTAAAGAGAAGTATTGTTATAGTCCCCTTATACACATTATGTTTATTCGATGTCTGAATGTTATATTTCTACAATGTGTATGTATTCATAGTGTATTTATTAATAGCCTTTGTCGCTATCCTTGTTCATGTAACCTCTTTACGTATGAACTAAAAAATTTATAAATTTAAAGAAGTATTACAGTTTCCTGTAATATTGTCGTATTTGATAAAGCGCGTTACTAATAAATATCGCAGAATAATAATTGTTCTAACGCTTCATAAATTTTAAAAAGCGGACGGAGAACATACACCTTGTACTGATAAGGCGCAAATACGCCGAAAGTTACGTTATCCCTTCTAATTGCAAACCAGAATGGTTGGTGTTGAATATCCTGTAGATAAACCAACCTCGTTTGACTTTGAAGTGGAATTCAATAACCGTCGGTGCCTATAGCCTGGGAAGTAGTTGTTGCTTCTTAGTTGACCGGTCACTGTCTTAGTAAAATATTTTTCAAAACTTATAAAGCGTTAGAATAATTATTATTCTGCTATATCTATAAAATTTATTATTATTAATCAAATTATTCCACGTTTATACCCTTAAACTAGAATGGATAACTTATACTTTTGTTTATTGTTCGAATGCATGTATGTATGTATATAGGTGGGGGTGATGGTGAAGGGAAAGAAAATTCGTATGGAAGAAGCTGTGAAATATCTGGGGGTGGGGTTGGATAGCCAATTATCCTTCAAAACCCATATGTTGAAGACTGCACAGAAGGCAAAAGTAAGGGCAGCGTGGCTGGGAAGATTGATGGGTAATGTGAAAGGACCGGGAGAATGGAAGAGGAGGATAATTGGTATGGCGCGGAAGTGTGGGGTGAGAAAGCAGGGGTGAATGCGAGGGTTAGACCACTCCTGCGGGTGCAGAGAAAAATACTTCTGAGGGTGGTGCAGGCGTATAGGACAGTGGGTGGGCTGGCAGCAGCAGTGCTGTCACGGTCCTATCCATTGGATCTGATGGCTAGAGCCAGACAGAAACGCTGGAGGGGTGCGAGCAGAGAGGAAGTACAGGAATGGATGGATGAGGAAATGGAGAAAAGGTGGGATGAGTATGAGGGCGCGCTAAAAGGAGC
>CAJUYI010001538.1:51745-82633 GCA_910591695.1 Galerucella pusilla
TAACTTACTATGGATCTACATCAAGTAAAAGCCTCATCTATTCAATAGCACAAAGTAGTTCTTTTCATGATGTAAGAAACTGACCTGAGATGGGAAAATGATATTGTAATGTTCTTCTTATTTATTTAAACAGTTTTTACCGTGGGATAAAATTATACACTCACTATGGCTAATTACTATCGATTTATTAAAGAAACACTTACACACTATAATAATCTTAATTTATATACACACTACTATAGCGCTCCGCAGCTCCAGAACATTCGCGACAAACCATTGTACGCCTTCCACGCTGTTCGAGAACAGTCTCGTTATAACCCGCGAAAGAACATTTCTAGAAAGGTCGTCGCATTCATCGTTTGGGACAGAACCGGCTTCGGAATTAGTTAGTTCGTAACAATATGCAATAAAGCCATAAAAGTATTACCCGTGACAGAGTCCTGTTTATTTTGTTGGCGACTTTTGGGTCATTCTTATTATAATTTACTTAGTACTTTTTATTTTTCAATAGGTATAGTGCGACTCTACACGGTAAATCCAAAAAGTTTTATTGCATCTCAAGCCAAAGTCAAGTTAAGTCAGTTTCTCAGATTGTGAGAAGAGCTAAACAGAATATATATTTTGGAATATTTGACTTAGTGGTAACACAAAATTGGACGCTTCGTCACAAATCCCTAGCTCCCTTACTTGTGGGGTATTTTATGGATGACACCTTATTGTAAAATCGAACGGGCCATTTTTTTCTTCTCAACGAATATTGTTGTTAAGATGCAAATATACCAGTTCTATACAGCGAGTTTCTGTGGTAGCAAAAAATATAATGAACAAGAGAAGGTTTCATTACTATGCCTCAATTGAAGAAGTAATTTGAATTTAAGTTGGCAATTCTGTAGACCTCTGATCGGTCAGATCCCGCCCAGTTTCACACACTTTTTAGCATCGACATCAGCTGAAAATTTTCATTTTTGATAGTTCTGACAGATAAGTAGACTTATTCTTGTCATCTAATCCGATCTTATTATTTTATTATTTTCACTCAGTTTCCACTCTATTTGGTTGAAACTGTTTCTTTAAAAAATTCAGTTAGCAATTGTATTGAACATCTGCAATATTCTTCTACTTCGAGTACTAGATCTTCGATTAGTCCGGCAAAACAATGTAAACGCTGAACTTAGGTTATTTAGGACTGTCAGAAAAGCTTCTACAAAAGATTGTGCTTTTACTCCCATTCAAAACGAATATAAATTGTCATTATCATGGTTGTTGTAAAGTGCAAATTGTAAAATATTTTAAAAAATTGACTTATAGACTTTCTTTTCACTGCATTCAGTTGTTTGGTAATTAAAAACAGCCGTAATAAGTAATGTGAATGTTCTAATATTTTAGTTTGATTTAGAAATTTCAAATACAAAACAGGAAAAAATTTCACATTCTTCTTAATGCTAAGGTACATCCAAAGAATATACAACGGATTAGAGAATAAATCGACTTATGACTATGCGTGGCTAATTTCTCTGCCTATCAAAGCATATATAAAATATTTGGAACACGACTGTTGACTACTTTTTCGGAACACACCCTTTAGTAACTAATCTGGTATCTTTTAGTGGTGTGAGTAATGCTTTTAAAACTACTCCTATTGGTTTTTAAATGAGCTATCAAAAATAAAGTAATATTTTTCAATTTTAAAAGATGGCAAATTGCCATTGGGAAAAAATCATTTGTTTTGTTATCCCCACGATACGTTCATGTGTTAATTGATTCACTTGGTGGAATAATAAGAAATTAAATTCACAAGTTGACCTATTTTAGCTTCTCAACACAAACAAAATGAGTAAGGTAATTCCAGGTGTGATATATCATAAAGGCGATTGTATACCAAAAGCGCCAATTGTTAAATAAATTTCAAGCCAAATAGCATTGGCTTATCAACTGCAATAAACTACCTGGTTTAATTCCATTGGGTAGAAATTAATCAAGTATAAGATGCAAATGTGCTACAGGGGCGTACTCAAGAAATTTAAATTCTATTTTGCATATAGGAGATGTACCTACCAGTAATTTATAAAAATGTGAATCTATATTTAGTTCAGTGTCGCTATCGCTAAATCCTCATCTTCATTAATTAAAATTGGAGCATTTGATTCTACAGAAAGGAACGAGTTTTCAACATTTATAACATGACCAACAGAACTTTTCCAATTCTCGGTAGGAACGTCATTTAGATAATATCTAATTAAATCTACCACAGTACCACTTAAAGTCGAGGAAGTATTTTTTCCGCATACGCTGGTGCAACATAAGCTCTATGGGATTAAAAACGTAGTAGTAAGGAGGTAGTCCTAACACTTTATGACCCAATGCTTCTGCGATTGTATCACAAACATGAGTTTTCTTGAAATAAAATAACTCCAGCACTTGTAAAAGCCCTTTTTTTGGACGTCGTTACACAAGTGAATACTTCCAAAAAAATAAAATAACATAAAGTGTGTGCCAAAATTCTCTATCATCTCTATCCGAGAGACAAAATTACCTACTTTCATATTATTGTCATTGAATTATATTTCCTATTCTTCATCGGGCTTCCTCCATTCTCGGGTTTTACAGCTTAAGGGTCAATTGGTTTCATTATAATCGTTTAACCAATACCTAACCTGTGCTAAACTAGATGTCCGAAGGGGGTCATCAATCAGACCGTCCATTTGCGCTGACTATCGGTCTTATGATCCACAGCGGGGTGCGGGTATCCCGGTTTGTACATGACATCCGGATAAACAATAAAATTTACATTCTGGAGTTTTGGGCGATGGAAAAAAGGGAAGATTAGTTTGATCATTATGAAAGCGTGTTTTAAACTCTTTTTTCTACTCCTATACTATAAGTTGTTAATTAGATGCCAATTTTCAGTTTCATAATGATACTCTCATTATAACACTGGTTTTCATTATAAAACTGAACAATTATTGATCTATAAAAATCTATATTTTCTTGACAGTTTGACAGTATTTTATGACAGTTTAAATCTTTTGCGTCAGTTTTTGAAAGAAATGTCGAGCACCAGACAAAAAATACTCAATGACCAAGGTAAATAAATATTTAAACCTACCAATTTTTGTTTACAATAATTTATTTTATCTCTAATTTTGTATCTTCTGTAAGTTCCTTGTAGCATTACTTATTATTTTCAATCTTATATTTTGGGAATCAAACAACAATATTGTTTTTATTTTTTATTCAGACGTTTCGGTAGCGTTCCAGCTACCGTTGTCAAGATTAACCAGTAATAAAATAATTTTTGGTCCTTTCTGACACAACGAAAAAATATGACAACTAGACAATCAATATAATATTTGAAGTTTAAGACTACAAAACTTTGTTGTCAAATTTTATTGAGATCCATTCATAGTAGATCACACCTCTGGTAAAATGTGAAATAAAATATTTTATTTTATGACATTCTATCGATTTGATAGTCTACTAGAAATGGAATCCAGTGAAGTGCACGTTCCAGGAACGGTTATTTATTGGGAGAGCGCTTTTTTTCGCTTATTTTGGAAATGTTGTTAATAAAACGCGTTTGTTGTTACTTTTTTGTGTATGATTATTTTTGTTTTCAAAATATGTATAGCTCAGTTTGGTGATTTTGTGTATTGAAGTGTGTATCGATTAACTATTCCAATGATAAATCATAAGAAAACCTGGATAAAAACTTATGATGCTATCCTGATAACGCAGGTAATTGATTATTGAAAATTTCTCTTTCTAACATTGGTAACCAAATTTGACTACATTCGGCTGAAATACTAGCTACACATTTATCTGTATTTAGTTGTATTAAAGCACTTTCTTTAATTTCTCTTAATAAAATTTGACAACAAAGTTTTGTAGTCTTAAACTTCAAAATATTATTGATTGTCTAGTTGTTATATTTTTTCGTTGTGTCAGATAGGGACCAAAAATTATTTTATTACTAGTTAATCTTGACAACGGTAGCTGGAACGCTACCGAAACGTCGAAATAAAAAATAAAAAACATTATTGTGGTTTGATTCCCAAAAAAATAAGAGAAAAAATACTAATTTTGTATAACAGTAGGTAACCTATATACCTACACTTTATGCTATTATGTCAACATTTTGCAATGTGCTCCCGTGGCAGAGTAAGGAAAGGCGCCAAATAAGATTGTTTTCGATCTGTACATGCCGGGTTCGAATCCCAGGCGGTGAATTTTTTTATATTTTTTAAAATCAAATTTCTTCGTAGAAAAAATAGTGTATGCAACTCTCATGCAATGGTTATTAATACAGTCGCATTAACCATACGAAACTTGCCTTTGGCTCGTTTCGTATCCCGGTTAATGCTTGTGTATTAATAACCATCATTACATGATCGTTGCATAATATAATACTTTCCTTACAAATTATAAGTATTTAAGCGAAACTATTTTCAGTATTCTTCATAATTAAAGAAGCCTGTAAAGAGAGAAAGCGGAAATTAACCCTGGTTTTTCTCGCTAAAGTCTTATTAGCTATTTCCTCAACCAAATGCTTGGTGTGTTCTGATCTAAGTATGATGTAGGTATAGGACGGAGACGAGAACGCTTAGTAGAGTACTTTTTTTGTGACTTATTTTTTATTTTCGCTTCCGACCCTAAATCTTGTTGAATTTGTCCAAAAACGAATCCCATGAAAATTTGAGCTCTTGATATTAACTGTAAGTACTCGCTCAAAGTGTTAAAATAATTCCCATTTACGTATACTTTGTTGATTTTTTATCTCAGCCGTATTCAATGCTATCAGATTGTTCTAGTGGTATTTACTAGGAACTAATAGGTCTACAAAAGTGCTGAGTGTGGTGTAGCTGTAATCTATACCGGTCACTCAATCGGATTTTGCTGAAAAAATCACATTTTTTGAAGTTATTTTAAAAACGACTGGATTTATAGCAAAAATGTGAATGACAAAGTTGTAGGAAACTTAGTTCAATAATGGTTCAATAAGTTGAATTGGTGAGATTAATATTTGTTGAAATATAAGCAATTGAAAATCATCATGTATAAAAAGTTAGATTCGAAAATTCTGAAAAATTTCATAAAGCGTTAATGTTTTGCTTTACATCTGAACAAATATCAATCTTAGCGATACAAGTTATCCAAAGTTTTCAAAGAAAACTAAATTTCCTACAAGTTTGTCATTCACATTCAAAAAATGAGACTTTTTCAGCAAAATCTGATTGAGTGACCGGTACCATCTGACAGGACCATCAGATTACAGCTACGTCACACTAAGCATATTTGTAGATCTATCAGTTCATAGTAAATCCCACTTTAGAACAATCAAATAAGGCTGTGATATAGATATTTAAAAGATACATCGTTTACGTGTATTATAAATGGGTTTTTATTGAGAATTCACTATTTAATGTGTTTTTAAAAACCTTACCCATCCTGTTGCTAAAGTTGTCACTGTTAATATAAAAACTAGCGAAAGCGGCGGGCACTAAACCGTAAAACGAACGTGTGTAAAAGGGAAGTAAACAAAAAAAAAATCACAAGCTCGCTTTTAAACGTGTCGTATCTAGAGCGGTTTCACGTTTTCACGAAACTGTTATGTTGTAGTAGTAGCGACTAGCGACAAGAGTGGCTCGAAATCGTTTTAATCCGTTCATGCAGTGTGTGGCGTCGGAGGAGGAGACGCGGACGCCGCCGTATAGTCTCGGCGCCTGCCGTCAGTAAACTTTCCCAAATGTATATCTACGCTATCTGCTGCAGGGATCCACGGTCATCGTCCATGAACTAACTAACAAACGTTATGTTTCATAGTTGAATTCGTCGAATAGGTCGATCACTGTTTTGATTTCTAGATAATGATCCCTTTTAATATATTTCAAAGGATGAATTTTTTTTTCCAATTTCGCCCTTAAAATAGTTTTCCTAACAACACTTTGCAAAACACGCTTTTCTACACTAATTTTTATACGCAAAGCAGGCCTTTTCTCAATTCTTTTGATAACCGTTGGAAAAGTAATGCAAAAAGTACACGCTCTGGCACTTTTCCGCACCGAAATGTCGAACAAAGTATCTACCTGTCAACTTTTTTGACAATTTAACCTAATAGAGAATTTCTGTACTATTTTTAAATTTAAACCAAAAGTAAGTGAACTATTTATTTTATTTTTTATTTCAATACATTAATTATGAAAACATCAACCTATTAAGCATTATTTCAGGAATCAAAATAATTTATCTTTTAAGTTGTCCAATTCTGACATTGAAAATACTCCTCCAGATATTATCGAAAGGGCTCGAACTGCACCCGAACATTTGTTACCTGAGGTTTCAATACAAAATTGTTCAAATTTTACAATTAATTTATTTATTTTCTTTCTTTCTGTTCAAAGCTTGATTAAAATAACTATAAATTACTTTATTTCTTTCGTTAATAAATGTGGTTGTAGAAAAAATATTGTGTACAACTTGTACGCAAATTACTTTTCCCATTCGCTAGATTTGCGGCTTCTGCGCTCGAGGGAAAAGTGACGCTTTTCGCACTAGTTGTACAAACTACTATTATATCATCATTTTGTTGTAATTGTACTATTTTTTTTATTTAGAAATAAATCTTGGGCACAGTGGTATGGTTCACATATTTATAGTTATATTTTCCATGTTGCAATGATCATTCAATAACAGATTTATGGAGCACGGTAAATTACACATGGACTATAGAGAAACTTCATGTGGCATGGGTTTCAAATGTGACTAGAAGTGAGAACAGACTGTACATTGGTTTTTGTACTCATTGACTTTTAATGCTGATTTTACAGCTATCGCTGAAGTACGGGAAAGTGCTTTTTACTTTTCCGAAATTTGCTTTGAACAGTTCGCAACAAAAATGTCCAACATAAGTTATACTTTTGATATATTATTTCATAACAGTCTCGATTTTTTTAGGAAGCAAGCTAGAAATTGCTTGCTTATCTTTTTTTTATTTCAGATGTACTATCAGCTATTAGGTACCTTCACTATCACTCTAAATCATTTTGATAAATTTAACTTTTGAAAGTTGTGGAAAGTGTCAAATAATTTAAATTTGACATTTGTGAAAAAATTATATATTATCCTGTTACCAACTGTCAATAGAAAAATAAATCAAATACAATTTATGTTTATATTTTAATTTAAATTATTCGTTACAAAAAACATTGTACCTAACCTTTTTGGAAAGGAATTTTTCGCATTCGCACTGAATTTCACTTCCCAAGCACGTCAGGTGAATAACTATTAATTATCATGGTACAAACTCTGTCAAAATCGTAGGTACTCGATAGCAGCCTTAGTTCTTCGTATGAAAAAATTAGTGGAAACTGCAATCTTTTCCTTATCTAAGTCCATATATATTCTCCAAAAAAATAAGGATATCTAGGTGAACCTCAAACAAAAATGTTAAGTTCATAATTGTAACTAAACCTGAAACAATTTACTGTTACACTACTTCACACAACTTATTGTAAAAACATACTTTCGCTGAGTATATTATAAACGTTTATTTTTAAGAAATTTTGAAAATGTAATATATCTACAATATTTCTAAAAATTTGTTGAATTCCGACAGCAAAATTATTTCCAATTGAAATTACTTGAAAATGTGCGTGCACTGATTATTGTGTATTTTTAATAAAACTTGAATGTAACCGTTTAAAAATAATAAAATCGAAGTATTAGGTACTGTTGAATCATATGATGATGATGACTCATTTAATTTTCAACCCAGATATTCGAAAGGGGAGTTTAGTACACACTTACGCACCCCATTTTAGACTTGTTCAATGTGCATTGTTACGCCTGACGCACGAAAGAGAGACCAGACCTATATATGCTATTGGTATATGCGTAAGCACAAAAAAAGGGAGAAGAATAGTGATTCATTGAACAGAGCTTAATAATCATGACTGAAACCCTATTCTATTTTAGGATAAATGCGTGATAAACAAAGACAAAAAAAAGGGTATCGTATGCAACATTACAATCTCCTGTTGGGGAATTTGACAACAGTTTAGTAATGTTTTTAACTCAAGTTTGCTCTACATTTTTCAGTGTAATTTCTATATTGAGATATTTGGAAACGTTGAAAAAATGTTTATTTATTTTGAATATCATATTATCTTCAAATGTTTTTTGAATGTGAAACTTTTTAGCTGTTTAAACATCTTGGATTACATACGCTTTTCCATGTTTAATTCTCAGCTTTTCAATTGAAGTTTGACAGATGACAAATTGAGAAAAGTCAATGATCGATACATTTGGTGATTAACAAATACTTTTTTCAAAGGAAGAAATTTGCAGTTTCGGATCAGTTGCCAACTATCAGAATAATTCGCTGACCGGGTTCAAATTTTTAGTGTAGTGACAGATTTTCGGTATTTGATTTTGATTTTGTATACTTTCCTTTTAATGTGAAAAAACAACAAAATTGCAAACCACTTGCGTCTTAATTTATATTAAAATAAAAGCTCCAGATGTGAAGCTTACCAGCTTGAGGTTGAGGGAACATCCGACCCGTATATCGCTATTTTTTGCACGATTAGTTGTTTTTTAATTTACCAACATTGTTATAATAGAAGTAGGTTGTAACTACGAAATAAAGTACTATTTGCTAATCAAATTCTAAATTATGTTCGATGGCCAATGACACGATGTTCATATGAATGTCGAAGAAATGTCAGCTCCAACGTCAGCTGCTACTTCCGCTTCCAGTACTTCCATACCAAGTGAAGCTCCATTGATTTCCAATAACATAGATCCATAAGTACATCACCAACAAAGTGAAATGCCTCTTATTTTTAATTATGCTTCAAACTGTTCTATTTTTTTTTTACTTTAGGGCTGTACCCATGCAGCCAGAAACTATTTAAGTAATGAAGAATCGGCTACTCTTTATAAATATTGGCGCAGTAAGTCAGTAAGTCTGAGTGTACTAAAGGTCTACAAATGTATTAATTGTGGGAAAACAAACAAAAAAACAGACAGAAGAAAATTAATATTTACAAGGGTAATAGTAAGTAAGTACGTAAGTACATACTTGTACTATTAATTTTTAATACGCATTAATTTAGAGAAATGGATTTGTTTATTTTGATGTTTTACTATATTATTTAACGTTATTTTTAAATTTTGAATGAAGTTTTTGTAAAAGTCCCAAATTTTCACTTATAAAAGGCACGAGGTCGTCATATTTACAACCTACTTCTATGGTAACAATGTTAGTAAATTGTTAGGTTTGAAAAGTACAAACATACCTTGAATGTCGACCAAAATAGTATATTATGCAATGAGCACAAAAGTTGCCCATTTTGCACGAGTATGAAATTTGCAGCACGAGCCGAAGGCAAAATGGCCATTTTGTTGCGAATTACATACTATACTTTTCCTATGACAACATATCGTTCTCGCTTAATACATGCATACATTGCAAAAACTTTTCTTCAAAAACTATTTTCTTCATTGCTATTTCTAATAGGCACACAGAAATAGAAACTACACAGCACCGTTTACACGGTTAAAGGATGTACATTTTAATGAAAGCTTTCACAAAATTTCAAATGCGTTCGTAGAACAAAAATTACCAATCGATTTACAATCAATTAGAAACGGTTTTTTGGAAATTTGGAGCTATTTTTGACCATAGCACAGAACCTGCGGAATGGGGTAAATTTCTTTTTCTACTCCTATACCATAAGTATTAAATGCCAATTTTCAGTTTCATAATGATACTCATTATAACACTGGTTTTCCTCATAAAACTGAAAAAATGACCAATAGAAATCTAGATTTTCAAATACCCAAGTAGACAGACCCAATATTTTTTGTAGAATGTTTGTCAGTGTTTTATGACAGTTTAAATCTTTTGCGTCAGTTTTTAAAAGGAATGTCAAGCACCAGACCAAAAATACTTAATGACCAAGGTAAATACATAATTGAACTTATTAATTTTTGTTTACAAAAAAGCATACCTAAATGTACTTTATACTATTAGTTTTCGATCTGGGGTATGATTTTCGAGTTCACACCAATATTATGCGTGTACGGTTATTTCCACATGAAGTATACGGTGCTAAGTGTGTATTTTTCAACACCATTCGAATGAACGTTTAGAATTTTGCACATGACAACACCGCATAATCGTATGGTCTTGTCACTTGTGACATTTGAGAAGCAAAGAATATACCTTATCTATGCAGTTCTAATAGTTCTACGCAAATAATATACCAACACTGTATCAAGTGTAGTGAGCCCAAACTGGCTTTTGATATTATTTACGGGGCTTGTTCAATTGAAACCCATCTTTGGTCCAGGAAAAATTTATTGACAAGTACAGTTACAAATAACGACCACTACAATTGAGGCACATATCCCACTGTTTCACCAATCGATGTATACCCTGCTTATAGAATTTTTGTGGCTGCTGCTGGAAGAATTCTTTCACAGCGTTTTGTACTTCTGCGTCCGACTGAAAACGGTTACCTTTTAACGCCTTTTTAGTGGCCCAAAGATGTGAAAATCGCAAGGTGATAAATCGGGACTATAGGGTGGATGCTCCTCCATTTCTTTCGTTGCAGATTTTCTTTCACTACGTTGGCAACATGAGGCCGAGCATTATCACATTTGGACGGATTGTTAACAACAAACGCCATTTCAAAGTCACAATACTTAAAATCACTGTAAAATATAAACGAAATAAACAGATCAGTGTGACGTTTGCATAGGTACACTACTAATGTTGGAAAACGTCAGTTGAATGATTACGATTGTTTCCAAGGCTAACCTGACCAAAGATGGGTTTCAATTGAACAAGCTGTGTATTTAGCATTTTTCCTTTATTATTGTTTGTTGTTAAAAAATGGGAGATTCAAGTTCCAGTGCTGCTCTTAATAAAAAATGTGACAATATTTCTGAATATTCCTCGAAAGGTTCAACAAATGGGTTAAAGTTAAAGATCCTAGGAGGTCTATCTGCTAACTCTTCCGCTTCTTGTATAGCGTTAATGAAGTTTAAATGAATTAAATCATCAAAAACTGCCATATTATAACTGTTTATAGGGTCAATTCTATAAAAAGTAGTTGAAAATTAACAGTACGCCGTTATATTTGACAAAGCTTCCGCTATTATAAATGTTTTAATCTATACCTAGTCAAGATTATAATTCGAATTTCAACATGTATGGTATCCAATAAAGAGTTTTCCGTTAATACCTTAAAGCTTAATATGCATACAGACTTGCAAAAATGGGTTATCAGATTGTTTTATTTTTAACTGTGCGTTAAAATTTAACATTTGCTTATAGAATTGCTCCTATATCATTTATTATTCAAATTAATGACATACCAAACACAAATATTTTCAATCTCGGTTATGTAAATTTACACTTTACGTACACGAAAACATTTATTCGAATGGAATGAACCCACTCGAAACAAGCCATACGAAAGTGTTCGTATACGATTACCGTTTAAGCATGTCGAAAATTAGGTTATTTAAATTTTATACGAAAATGGCCATTCTTCGTATACATTTTACTCCCGAATGGTTTCGAAAATCACACCCCTGTACATGCCGGGTTCGAGTCCCAGGTAGTAGGTACATTTTTATATTTTTTTAAATCAAATTTCTTCGTGGAAAAAATAGTGTATGCAACTCTCATGCAATGGTTATTAATACACTCACATTAACCATCCACAATAAGCCCAGGAGGCTGAGGTGGTACCGGCGAAAGGACGGCTCCGAAGGGAAAATAAAAACCATATGAAACTCGCCTTTGGCTCGTTTCGTATCCCGGTTAATGCTTGTGTATTAATAACCATCATTACATGATCGTTGCATAATATACTATTATTCGATAGACCCAGTTGTGACCTACAATCTCGCCCGGTAGAATCCTTCCTCTTGATTAATTATCGGTCTGTCCCTTGATTTATTGGACTAATTGGAACTTAAACACAAAATTTACGTTCTGTTAAAATCGCAGTTTATTTAATGTTTAGTTTGACATACCCAAGCACAATATTTAGTACGTTAAATATCTTTCAGCCGAATGTAGTCAAATTTGGTTACCAATGTTAGAAAGAGAAATTTCCAATAATCAATTACCTGCGTTATCAGGATAGCATCATAAGTTTTTATCCAGGTTTTCTTATGATTTATCATTGGAATAGTTGTTAATCGATACACACTTCAATACACAAAATCACCAAACTGAGTTATACATGTTTTGAAAACAAAAATGATCATACACAAAAAAGTAACAACAAACGCGTTTTATTAACAACATTTCCAAAATAAGCTAAAAAAAAAGCGCTATCCCAATAAAAAAAACCGTTCCTGGAACGTGCACTTCACTGGATTCCATTTCTAGTAGACTATCATATCGTTAAAATGTCATAAAATAAAATATTTTATTTCACATTTTACCAGATGTGTGATCTACTATGAATGGACCTTAATAAAATTTGACAACAAAGTTTTGTAGTCACTTCAAAATATTATTGATTGTCTATGTCTAGTTGTCATATTTTTTCGTTGTGTCAGATAGGGACCAAAAATTATTTTATCAATTTTATTGCTAGTTAATCTTGACAACGGTAGTTGGAACGCTACCGAAACGTCGAAATAAAAAATAAAAAACATTATTGTGGTTTGATTCCCAAAAGAATAAGAAAAAAGAATTTAGTACGTTACTAGCGTGTTAAACTACATTAACTTTGACTATGAATAATGCTGTTAGTAATTCTTATTTTATACAACGAGAACAATGTATTTTTTGTAAAATAACCAAAAACTACTTTTTAATTTAACCATAGAATAGCACGACGATCTTTGCATATACATACCATAGATATTTTCAAATCAAAAATTTCTGTTTACAACGTAAATAAAAAGGAAAAGTGAAAACAAACTTCGAAAGTTCCGTTTTATGTGGCTTCTTTTTTAATTTTAAAAGTTACGAGCCGGATAAAACCATCTAGTAAGTTTTCAGTTCCTGAAATCTATTCCGTAAAACGTAAAATCCATTGGAATGACGCCAATGTTGGAAGTTGGAAGTCAGAACTCTTTAACGTTCGGCTACTTTTATTTTGAAACGTTGAATATTTCTTGTAAAATCACAGTGAATGCACGACATACTTACTTCAAAATTAAATTCTGAAAGCATTCATTTTCCTTATCTCATAGACCTTTCAAAAGGGGTCTGTAACATAAATTATTACTTTATGTAGTGTAAGAAAGGAGAATATGATGGAACCGTATTTTATTGAAATTAAAGTTAACAAGATTTTACCTTTTCGTGTTCGAATATCAATACGTCTACTGCTTCAGCAAAGCATAAATCAGAGAAAGTGTATAAAAGCTATAACTCGCCGGGTTTATGCATTTCATGCTAGTTATTTATTCGCAATCATACAGAAGAGTGATAGATTTTTTGGAAAACTAAAATGCTAATTTAACTAGTCAGTAGTGAAGAATGAGATCTATTCCACCTCTGGTACGCACGTGGCCAGAATAAAAATGGAAATAGAAGATTCCAGTGCATCCTTATATTCTCTATATCCAGGAAGACCGTATTAGGAACTATTGTGGAGAAAGTATTATTTGAAAACGACCGTGAATTCTAAACACCCTTCTGGAATATAATCTTGGTACTATTGTATAAACACTGAAGCTTTTGAATTATTGGCAGAAATTTCATTTATAAAATTAAGACCCTCACTCGGACCTACATGTGCAGCTAAGCGTCTGAAAACGCTGTAAGGTCAGCAATTCAAAGCTTCACTGATTTGACGAATCTTCACCTTTAACACCTCGTGTATATTTCTTATCTCGAAACCGAGGACTTGATATAGGCTTGAGATGCAATAAAACCATGAATTAATGACCCAAAAGTTCTATGAAGTTTTTAGGTAATAATTCATTATTCACCAACAAAATAGAAACGACCCTGTCACTGCTAATGCTTTTATGGCTTTATTACATCATTGTCCTATCTCAGGTCAGGTCAGTTCCTTAGATCGTGAAAAGAACTATACAGTTCTTCACTAACGCACAGGGGTGCTATTCTCGAGTCAATTGCGTATACGAAATTTGATGGTCATCGATAATTTGCGTATGACTTGTAGTTGTAGGTATTCTCGAATCGTAGTATACGAAATAAAGCATCCGCCAGTCGTACGAACTCACACGTATGGGTACTAGGCATACGAATCTTCTATGCGAATGCGAGTTTTCATAAGGGGCATGCGCATATGGCATCTTATGATCAAAAAGAAGGGATTAACCTCTATTTTTTGTTATGATTGTGTAAAGATTGAAATGAAATTTCAAATTGATTTGTTTTTTGTTTGATGTGGGTGGATGGACAAGTCAATTTTATGTGAATAAGAAATATCTCAGTTGAGTTGAGTTGAGTTGTGGATGGCTTTTAATAAAATCTCCCTTTGTTTTCTCCATTTGATAATATTTCTATGAATTCAGTTAAATCTTATTTTCCGTGTGTTATTTTCAACAGGCAACTACAAGATAGGTTCAAGTCAGAACGTTTTCGCGGTTTTTTAGTATATAAACAAAATTTTTATTATTATTAGATTGTAAACATGTTGTAAACCATGAGAAAATTGACACATTGGCAGTTTTGGCACAGTGTTGTCAAGTTTTCATCCGACCACAAATTACGTAGACGAATGAAGAAGTCGTATAGATGAAGAAGTCGTATAGTGTTCAAGAATGCACATGAGTCTTAGTATACGATTATTTCCATACGTAAAAGTTCGTATACGCTGCGTATACGTATTGTTGCGTATGAATTCGAGAATAGCACCCCAGGTGATCAGCACCAAAGCGAATACGAATCTTATGTCGCATATAATGGGGGGGGGGTGATCCGTCATTTATGTGTGACGTACATAAACTAAAAGAAGGGACTGATTGACATAGGACCAGCTACTAATGTGATGAAGTGCTTATGTCATATTTCTGTTATTGGTCTTACCAGTTGTCTTTTACTTTCGATTTATTTTTATAGCTATTACATTATTTTATCAATTTCATCGTTACCATTCTGATTTTTCGTTTCAGGTATAGTTCATTTTTGTTAGTGTAGGATATTTTTCTTGAATTATTATGATTATTGGGTTTATACAGCATGTCCACGGTTGGAGTATCCTATAGGTGAAAAATTTTTAAATATTAATTTAGTGGAAAATGTTATTCCTGATAAAAAGCTTTGCTTGATCTGAAACCCCATAAAATGAAAGAAAATTCAAGTTTTTCAAAACCTGTCTCATTTTATGGCCAGTTTTATGAAAACCTGGAGTCTGACTTTTTGACATTTCTTCACATATTGGCTAATATCTCGGGAACCTTAAGGCTTGCGAGGTTCTAGTCTACGCCATTCGATTCAGAATTGAATTTTCTATGAAAAGAGGAATTCTCCACATCGAAAAACGTTAGATATGGATTTTAGAATTTTTAGGTTTTAAAACTTATACCTACTAATTCGCGAAGACTCATAATTTTCAAAATTCCTCTTTTTATAGAAAATTCAATTCTGAATCGAATGGTTTATGACGTAGATTAGAACCTTGCAAACCTTAAGGTTCCCGAGATATTAGCCAATACCTATGTGAAGAAATGTCAAAAAGTCAGACTCCAGGTTTTCATAAAACTAGCTATAAAATGAGACGGGTTTTGAAATACTTGAATTTTATTCCATTTTATGGAGTTTCAGAACAAGCGAAATTTTTCATCAAGAATAACATTTTTCACTGAATTAATATTTAAAAATGTTTCACTCCATCCGTGGACAAGCTGTATAGGCAAATTTCAATGATTCTTTACATTAAGACATTTTTAAGGTGTATGAGTTTTTAAAAAGGGACGATAGATTTGTTATATCAGAAGTGAAGGGTTCCAAAGCACCTAGGTAAGTTTTTATCTAACATTATAGTATATTAAGTATTAAGAACGGTAAGGGCTGGAGACCGGTATTACCCTTAACGTTCGAGATGCTTATGCCATTTTTTGCGCGATCGTATTGAAATATTCGAATTTCGAATAAAATAATTTAAATTTCTTCGAAATGAACGAAATGTCAAAAGTGACATTTTTACTTCTCGATCAGTTTTAAATATAATTTGCATTTTGGTGAAATTGTTTTCATGCTATTCATTTATTTACGGTTTTACCATTTTTACAAAAGAATGTTCATTCATTATAAAGAGTTCATACATAAGTAATATATATAAAAAAATTATTAAAAATTAAATTAATATGCTTAAATATTTATTACTTTTTACATTGTTTTGTTCGATTCTGTTCATTAAAAAAATATCAATTTTCTTATTTTTTTTTGTTCCTTTTGTGTAATGAATGAAGTAATATATTATTTAGGACCACTTAAATGTATTTAGGGCTAAGACGTCGGTAAGTGGTCTACTTACCGTTCAGACTTACCGACTTGTTAGGCTTAGAAACCAGTAAACACAACCTACCGTCCTGACAACCGATGCTGTAAATAAACAAAAAAGATCGATCGCGCAAAAATGAATATTAATACCTTGTGTATATTTTATAATAATTGAGGAATGTCTTTAAATCAAATAAAAAGTATTATGGTTTAATCACATTTAGATAATATATGATACAAGAAAATATATTTCCTTACAGTGAGGAAGTGAATAGGAAATCCTGACTTTTTCTTTAAGAAATTTTGCTTGGAATGTCAAAATTTCCTAGTTATTTGCGTAAAAAACATTTTTCTACGATCACTATCGAAAGTCGTCTTTTGTGCCTTGAAAAGCGACTACAAAATTGATGTTTTCCGCGAGCTGTTATAATTTGACATTATTGGCGCTCTTAAGCGGAAAGTAACTTTGGCGCACGCCTAATTTTATTTATAGATAAAAGAGAGCTAGTAGTTCTTTCAATATAAACTGTAGAATAAAATATTTTAGCTGATTTTCTAATATATTAAAGCATCCAACAGTATTTTCCGTAATAATTTAATGAGAAATAGGAAAATATGGAAAATATCTGACATTAATGTAATAAGTGTTGCATACGCACATAGGTACACGAAACTGCAATCTAGAAACAAACAATTTAGATGTATGATAGTAGATTGTAATATTTTTTTAATTTTCAGGATTGTTCAGTCACTTTCCTCAAATTTCTACAAAAAATCATCAACATACTCATACATACATACAAAAGTTAACGACAGTCTACCACAAATAGGGGAATATTTTAAATTTTGTAATTTTAAAATTTTTTATGATTGTGTAGTTAATGTGTTGTCGACTTTTGAATTTGGTTTCTTGTATTATATACTTGACGAGTAAATAATTCCTCACTTATTTTTGTTTTTATATAATCACAACTATTATCACTTACTTGCAGGTATCGTACTGATGATGGCTTAACAGCCGAAAGCGCATTGCAATTTTTAAAATTAAAAATTTTACACAGAATACAATGTTTTCTTGACTTCATATTATATCTAAGGCGCATATATGAATTATTCCTCCATTGCATATTTATCCAATATTTTTGGGCTCAAAAAGTTTTGAAGTCGTGTATGTGTCAATTCACGTCACTTCAAGACACAGCAGAAACCGATGGAAAAAGTTTGATGTTATTTTCCTATAAGTTTGTTCGGAGTAACCCTACTCAGTGTCACATCGAAAAAAGAGATTGATCATTTTTCGAACAGACCCTTCTATCATTGACTGGAACGCGTTAATGGTTAAAGCAGAGAATACACCAAGTAACAAGAAGCGAGGCCCGAAGCAATCTCTTTGATGTTTTTGTGACAAAAACTTATGACCTTGACAAAGAAAGTATCTGTGGTTTGAGATAGTGAAACGATGAGATACCATCAAAAATTGGATGGAAATTGTTTTAAAGAACATGCTTTATCTAGATACCCCTGTACAAAAGATAAATTATGTCAGGATGCCTAGAGAGATTCAGATTTACAAAAATATGAGCAAGATTTATAATAAATCTGATTAGAATTAGAATAACCTCTCCTATCCCACTAAACGGTAAGTTATAATGTGGATTTTGTTTTTGGTGATTTTATGAGCACAGATAAAGGAACTGCAAACCGGATATTATGGGAAGCTAGAAGACCCATTGCAAGTCTTTTTAAGAAGAACGGATGAGAACTATTTCACGAGGGTCTTATAATGCTGCAGGATTTAGAAGAAATTGAAATTAATGTTTTCGGGACAACATCAGTGAACGTAAATGTGAACTAGAAATATATTATGTGATTGTCTCAAGTCACTCAGTTTGCCAGGTAATGCGCATAAGTACAGACTGTCAACCTAACCTGTTGAGTTCTCTCTGACATGTACAACTGCCAACGTTTATTAATCTGAGTTTAGGTTTAAGGGTGGCTGATAAAAAAATGTACCTTATCTTTTATTGTATGAGTTAGCCTCAATAAGTGCTTTCTAAAGTATATTTCACAATATTTGCTATCTGGTCTTGAGGATTTAATGATAAAAGGAATAAGACACCAAAACTTGATATTTTACCAGCCAAATATTTCATTTATAAAATAATCATACTATTAGGCCGCCTGCCGTTAAGAAATCTTAACGGACGGAGGCTGTTAACATTAACTTTTCAATTGTCATCTCAATACTGTGAAATCGAAATGACAGTATGGGATTACGAAATCAACTATAAAATAATCATACCATTACCACCTTAGAACATAAAGTAGTAAGGAAGGATCATTACGCCAAGGACAGTTAACCGGGATGGTTATCCAAAATGGCCGCCGCAGAATAGAATATATCAGTGGCGCCGTACCCAATTTTAATTAGGGTAAAACTATTTCTATAAAATGGAGTTTATATTTTCAATAACTTAATTGAAAATTTTTACGAGTGAATAGTTTATCAAAAAATTATTTTAATGGCATTATAGACATTAAAGTTGGTAAAATGGAAGTAAAAAACAATCATAGGTACATTTAAATTTTTATTTACACTAAATTTAATTTTTTATTTACAATAACATCAAAATGATACGCCCATGTCATGTCATATCATGTCAAGTGAAAATTTAGGTTAGGAACAACTATGTGTATTTTTGGAAATTTTTAATATAAAGACCAATATTCACAACTGTAGATTATAATTATTATAATAATATGTACTCACCGATGAAAAGTAATTTTCAAAGCGTCGTTTTTAGCAGTCTTTGAACGTCTTTAAACAGCGACCAAACAAACAATGAGTCATAAGATGGTTATCCAAAATGGCCGACTTTGTCTCTTTTATTTATTATGGGAGATGTAGCACACGCTCCTTCCTTACTACTTTATGTTCTAAGATTACCACCCACATTCAATTTCTACCCTGATAACTTTATTTTCAAGCTTTTTCCACAAAATAGTCTATAGAAGTGAAAGTTTATAGGATGACCTTGAATACAAAAATGAGGTTTCGAACCCATCCACCTGAAGCGCTAGTTGCAATTGAGTTGTCGAAACAGGCCTGGCAGATAAGGCCTTTAGCACGAAAAGAAGAAAATATTTTAAAATTCATCATAGCTGTCATATAGTTGTTGTTACCAGTGTCTTTTATAGATTGCTTTTGCCATTTGTTGCTGTTATTTGTGTTTTAATTAGGTACTGTAAGGGTTATCAATAAGTGTGATAATTCATAATATTATAATAACTTCATAATGGTTGTTGTGAAGTGTAGCGTTCCTTGGTGTACAGACATTACATCAAAACGTTTGTTTTATTGAAAAATTAAGTTGATGTCATACAAGAAATTTTTTACTAATCTTAGTATTGTATTATTGAAAATTGTGAGAGCAAATTATAACAAAAATAGCATGAAAAAGTGGAAAAAACCTGATCAAAAAGTGATGGGAAATACGCAATATAATCTTAGGTATTACTTAGCGCATGGTGAAACGTAAATTGCATTTAGGAATTCCTAAATTCGTTTTAGGTATTACCTGACTAGGAAATGGTTAGTGAAATCGAGCATTAGTCATTCAAATAAACAAACTTCCATAAAAAAAGCGCTATGAAATAGTTCTGAAACCATCCACTGCGATCGCTGAAATTTTTCTTCCCTTAGTCTGTTTTTCAGCCTCCACTGCCTTGCCTATTTCGACAACTCAATTGCAACTAGCGCTTCAGGTGGATGGATTTGACACCTCATTTTTCCATTCTAAGTAATCCTATTGGATTTTCACTTCTATAGGTTAGACTGTTTTGTGGCTTTTTCTTTCAAAATTATTGATTTATCTTTCAAACTGACATTCATTATAATCACAAATGGCGTATTTTTCACAAATTAAATTTCATAGATCTATAAAATATCTACATAATATAATATAGATATATTTAATGAGGTGAATAAATTACTCCACTGCGATCTTTCTAGATCTATAATGATTGTGGTCCTATCAACCTAGATAACAATCTCCAGTCCGACTCTTTTTATGTAGCCAACCTTAATAGTACAAAAAACTGCACATTCTCCAGCTGGTGGCACTGGATGTGTTCTATCAGTTGAAAGAATCTCCTCCTGGCTCTGTCTGCCCTTCCCATTAGCTTGTAGTGCCCTGTTAACGTACCTACTAAGGCTGTTTTCCTCTTTGATCCTACTCCTAGTAATATATGCTGGGGATAAACAGTCTGATGACATGTATTGTATAATATACACGGTTTGCTGGGTGCTATATTTTAGTCCCTTAAGAATATTTTTATGAAGGGATTTTTCAAAATTCGAATTATCTTTGGAGACAGTGGAATTGATCATTCTGAACCGCGAGCTTCTGCTATTTCAAAAGTCTGCAGAACTGCTTGGTTAACAGAAAGAACTTTGCAAGAAATTGCATATGAAGTAGAAGAAGGCCCAATGTATGAATCTGGGATCGCCGATTAATTCAAAGTCCGAGTTATTTTGTTATTCTACTGGAATTGATTCTCAAACTTTTAGCTCGTTTTTATCGAAACTACTTTTTTTGATTGGTTGATATCTCAAGTTCTACCTCGCCGATTCCTTTGAAATTTGGTGTGAAGCTTCTTTATATACAGTGTGGAAACCACTTATGGAATAAAATTGTTTGTCATTTTTTGAGAAAATTATAAAAAAATGCCAAGACACGTCAACTTTGAGTTGTGCGTTAAGTAAACATAAATGTAAATGTGCAGGGTGATTCACGCAAGTATGCCATAGTCGGTGTTGTTTTTTTTAATGAAACACCCTGTATATTTGCACATTTTTAAAATCCTCCTAATGAACTTATTCCAACAAACTGAATAATGTATGGTCAATTATGAATTATAAAGGGTGAAATTTTTATTTTTACAGTTATTAAACACATACATAAAATACCTGATGTATTTGATTTTAATACATTAAAATAAATGCTCTAAATGTTCTCCACCTAGTTGTTGGCAATAGCACATTCTCCTATAGAACTCCTCCTTAACTTTGTTAAAAGTTTGAGGTGAAATATTCCGTATTTCTGTAGTTATCCTGTCTTTGAGGTCTACAATGCTAGTTGGTTGTGTTGCATATACTTTGTTCTTGAGATAACCCCACAGAAATAAATCTAACGGCGTAAGGTCTGGCGATCTAGCTTGCCACTCAATGGTACTTCTTCGTCCAATCCATTTATTGGGGAAGATTTCATCTAAATAAGTTCTTACCATTAAAGCATAATGGGGTGTTGCCCCGTCTTGCTGGAACCAAATATTTTCATTCGGTAAGCTAGGATCTATTGCGTTGGGATATAAGTTTGCCAACGCAGGAATAACTCCATTTTTGAGCATATTTAAATATTTTTCAGCTGTCAAATTTCCATTTATGAATATAGGACCAATAATATGGACGCCTATGATACCGGCCCAAACGTTCACCTTTTGAGGGTACTGAGAATGTGTCTCACGCATCCAATTAGGATTCTCTGCTGACCAATATCTACAGTTCTATCGGTTTACCTCTCCATTCAATATGAATGTTGATTCGTCGGAAAAAAGAATGGTATCAAGAGCTATCTCATTTCTGTTCAGCTTATTCATCAATCTTTCGCAGAAATCCATCCTACGATCTGGATCGTCTTCTGTTAGCTCCTGCACAAAAGTTGATTTGTAGGGATGAAGTTTTTCTTTATGAAGACATCTTAGAGTATTTGTATGACTAATATTTTCACGGGCAATTTGACGTGTACTTGAAGTTGGATTCTCTTCGACACTTAACAAAATATCCACTTTCACATCATCTTCAACGAAGTGTGGTTTTCTTTTCAATGGTTAGACATGTCCAAGTTCTCTGAATTGTGCATGAATTTTAGACACAGTACTATGTGAAATATTAGGCAATTCGGGATACCTGTGATTAAAGAAGTTTACCACTTCAACCTGACTTCTGTGTAGTTATCCCCGTACCCGATCATCATTAAAATCTCAATTCGGTGAGTCTCAGTTAAATATTTCATTATTATGTCGACAAGGAAAGAGTGTTTGACAAAGATTTTACTTTTTCAGTATAAACTGTCAACACATCAACAACTGACAGAATAGAAAACAATCCACATTATTTATCGATTTAAAACAATCCATATTATTTACCGATTTTGTCTAATTATTGGCGTTTTTAGGCAATTTTTAGGTATTTATAATAAAATTCAAGGGCTTAGCAGGTTTTGTTCAATATACAAATACGTCTAATAATTACTTAGTTTAGATTTTTTATAAATCCATATCCAGCTAATTTAAAAAAGTACCACCAAGATATAAAATCAGCACTCCGACAAACGATGATACAAACATGGCAAACACATTGGAATACACACAACATAAAATTACGAACAATTCAACCTACAGTTACCTCTTGAAACGTTAACTTTGTAAGTTAACATTTCAGGTTTTAATAATTGCTGAAATCATTTTAGAATTTTGATTTTTGGTGGAATGGTTTATAAATATTTCCAAAAAATTTTTCATTCAAATAATTAATAAATTATTTCTCTTTTCTGATTCGTGGTGGAATAAACTACGAAACCTAAAATCAGGATTCTTAATGTATTTTACCGCGAAATTTAAAATTTGAAATGATCCTTAAATAAGAATGAGGAAGGTCACGGCGTGGCTTCTCTCATCGTTTGTCGACGATACAACAACTGTGCAGTAATCCACGTGAAACTTAGTTTGTTGAAATTAAAATCCTTCCTGCTTTTGTTACTTGAGTATCTGGATTACTGGTATGTTTTATAGCACTGTTTCTGGGGCACAGTACCTAGAAGGCTGGTAGTACCTGAAAAACAGTACCTAAATAAATACAGTACCTGGAAAACCAACAGTACCTGGAAAACTAGCAGTGCCTGGTAGACAAAAAGTTTTTTTTAAACCTGTCAGAAGCGGTTTCATGGTGAAACTTCAATAAGTCAATAGTGGAAGACCACAGTCCCAGGCTAAGTTGCAGATTTCTCCAGCTGTACTGGATAATATCTCCATCGACATCATCTTCAAAAGTAGTCTATACTCTAAGTATTTTTTTATTTATATCATACTAACCTATTTTGTTTGTAATTAGAATTTAATATATACATTATTTCGCTTCTTTAGTTTTATTTATTATACAGAAACGTATTTTTTCATTTTTCTCTTAACAGATTAAAGTTAGCTAACTCTTGAATTTGATTTTGTTTCTAATTTTCTTTTAGGAAAGAAAATTAGTGGCGCCCTAAAATTGCCTTCTCTTTTCTTTTCTAATTTTTTTGTTTAAGATCAATTAGTAACTAAGTCCTGCGAACTGGCCTAGTTGCTACCAAATTTAAGTGGTTAGTTAGGCAAGAACCTACAATACAACCTAAAATCATTTTTTTTGTTAATTTTAAAAATCTAGTTTCTCATCATCATCCAACTTTAAACATTAAGTGTTTCACTCTCAGAAGATACCTCCACTGTCAAGAAAGGAGAAAAGCATCATAAGAAGACTCAGAATAGGTCACACCCGGCTAACCCATGGATACCTAATGTCATCGCAAAATCCTCCCACCTGTGAATTCTGTGATAGTGCAAGACTTACAGTTGAGCACATTCTTTTAGACTGCAAACACTACAGCTCAACTCGTCGCAAACACAAACTCAGTGGAACTCTTAAAAACATTCTCGGACTACCTAACCAGTTTAGTGCCGTGATTCAGTTCCTCAAAGACTGCAAACTGTTCAATTTAATTTAATTTCTAACATGTAACTAATTGTACGTACAACAGATTCCGTGTCAGTGGCCACCAGTTGCCGAGACACGTTAATTTTAATAAAAAAAAAAAAAGTACCTACCAATATTTCAAGTGTAATAAATTATTAATTTTAAAATTTCACCCTGTATAATTCATAATTGACCATAGATTATTCAGTTTGTTGGAATCGGTTCATTTAGAGGATTTCAAAAATATGCAAATATACAGGGTGTTTCATTAAAAAAAAACAACACCGACTATAGCATACTTGCGTGAATCACCCTGTACATTTAAATTCATGTTTACTTAACGCACAACTCAATTCAAAAGTTGACATTTCTCGGCATTTTTTATAATTTTCTGAAATAATGACATAATAGTTATTTACGTAACTAGTTATGAAAAGAGCGATATTGTTCAACAAGCGTAATATTTGCCAAAACGAGCGCTAGCGCGAGTTCTGCAAATCACAGACCACCTACCCTATGCAAATTACGCGAGTTGAACAATGTCGCTCTCTTCATAACGTGTTTACGTACAACGTTTTATCTAATTCCGCGCTTTCATAATATTTAATAAAATCTTAAATTACAATGATAATATTAAAGTGGATTCAAATGGTGTTAGAAGTATTGTTACTATGAAGTATTCACCCAGGAAATTGACTTACTTTAAATAACTGTGTCCTGAATAATGTTGTTTTCAATGTTTATAAATCTTAAAAAAGCTATTGAATTGAAATAATGGGGTAATTGTCAGTTTAAATAATGAAATAATTGTCAATTTTGACAGTACCTACCTAATTAATAAATTATCCTTTGAAATTCATGTGGTATCTCTATGTTGAAACTGAAACAGTTACGTAAAGTTTTTACATAACTACTTTTCATAACTGATATATGAAGGTTATGAAAAATGTGACGTTACCTAACGTCAAGGAGTGACTTAAAGTGTCACATTTGATAGCGGAATTAGATAAAGAATTTTATTCCATAATTGGTGTCCACACTGTATATATCTCTATCATGTGAACTTTGGATATCAGAAAATTTAGATTTTCAGTATTTTTTAAAAATTCGAAAAGGTCAAAAAAGGGGGTAAGAAATGTTTTTCATGTCGACCCCTTTTTTCGTGTAACCATCATAGATCCTCAATATTATTTTAGGTTCACATTTTGAAAATAATTTTTTCGGTTCATTCCGGTATTTTTCAGTAAACTTATTCTATAAATTTTTCTTTTTTTTTAGTGATTTCTGTTTGCGGCATTATCGACTTAACTATCATTAGTCTTGTAATTCAGTAGGTGAAGGTAACTAATCTTTTTTACCAGAATCGATAAATATACCGCAATAAAGTTTATTGTAAGTCTGATTTATTCTAGGTTTATCGTGAAAATTAGCGAAATTAAGTGATACTGTTCCTACTCTTCGTAATGTACATGATAAAAATGGAGTGTAGAGTGCCTTTATAGTATTTCCTAGCATCTTGTATGTATGTATGTATGTGTGATTTTTGGGGTGACATTCACTGAGACCTAAAAGATCTATTGTGCCCCTTTACTTCTACTCAGTTTCTGAGGAGAGTTTCAAAAACTAGTAGTTCCTTTAGTCCTATTTCCCGGAGGAATTTTAGGATGTCTGCAGGCTTCAACTTAGGCAAATGTTCCTCTTCTATCCAGCAATCTCCCAGGTGCTGTGCTCTAGGATTCTGGAGTGCTGTGCAGTTGGAAAGTTTGTGGATGGAGGTTTCTTCTTCCATTCCACAAAATCTACATTCTTCTTCCTCCACTATTTTGAGCTTTTTCAGGTGCCCATTCAGGCGACAATGTCCCGTTAGGATACCTGTTGAAACTCTTAGCGCAGTTTTACTTTGACTTATGCATTCTTTTGATCTCAACAGGTTGAAGTCACCCAGAAGAGTCTTTGATTGTATAAGCCCTACTAGATCTTTCCAATGGTCAGATCTTCTCTTTTTCTCGGCTTTACTTATTTCTTCCAATATTACATTGGGGCTGATTCCGCAAAAGGGTTCGGGCCCCCAGAAAGGTATTTCAGTCCCCCTCTTTGATAGTTTATCTGCTATTTCATTTCCTTATATTCTAGTGTGTCCTGGAATCCATAGTAAGGTGACTATGTTGTTCTCGCCTAGTTCATTGAGTTTGTCTAGGCATTCCCACACCATTTTGAAACTGATTACATAAGAGCTCAGTGCCTTAATGGCTGCTTGAATATCCGACATTATGATAATCCTTTGTCTTCTGTATCCCCTATCAATATTGAACTGGGCACACTTTCTTATGGCGTGGATTTCCGCTTGAAATATACTTGGGGTTTTTCCCAAGCTTTCAGAGTGTTTGGTTCCTGGCCCGAACACTCCTATCCCAGTTCCTTCTATTGCTTTTGAGCCGTCTGTGTACCATTGAATGGCATTCTTCCCAAGTCTGGTATTGGTATTTGGATCCAATTCCTTCTTGTTGCTCATTTCCGTAACGAATTTCTTTGAAAAGTTATATTTTTTCATCATACCGTCTTGTGGCATGTCCCAGGTTGTCTGATTTCTAAGAAGTGAGGAGGTGTTTTTTTAATGATTCCCTCTCTACTTAGTCTGTATCTTGTTCTTTCTGCAACACTTTCCACCACCATATGTAAAGGGGTGAGGTTGAGAATCACTTCCATGGCTGCCGTTGGGCATGTTCTCATTGCTCCTGTAATGCATATATAGGCTAGTCTTTGAATTTTGGAGAGGTTTTTTCTCGTCGTCAATAGGATAGTTCTACTACACCAGGCAATGGCTCCATAAGTGATGATTGGTCTCACTATGGCAGTGTACATCCAGCTTAGGATTTTTGGGTTACAGCCCCAGTTTGCTCCTGCTTCCTAGCATCTTAGATTTGATTATATCACAAAAAGTTCGATTGGTCCGATCAATGATTGATCAGGCTCTAAGTAAACCTGTTTCAGGGTGTTGGCGGAAAATTACTCTGTGATTTCTGATAATGTATTCCACCGTCTAGGCTGCATCAGGCTTTAGCACTGAAATTGAAACTGACCGGAACCAAAGGAAAGCTTAGGAGGCTTATCAAGCGGACCTATGCTTCCAAACCGAAAGGGTGAGGAAGACGGTGGATCTACTTAGCTGCGAAGCAATTCCAAGAAGTTATCGTGCCTACATTCCATCGTAAGTGCCCAGAAGAGAATAAACAGGAATAGGCCATATTCGAGGGCTAAAGTAAGAAAGCTCTTTAATATGGGGCAATCAAAAAAGGAGAGTGGACCGAATATAGGAAAATTATGACGTCGTACAACAATGCTCTGAGCATCGCTAAAAGTGTCATGGAGACGTAGAACAGACCTCCGAAAGTTCTAGACCTCATTAGATCCTTAAAGAATAATTGACTCATTGGAGACAAGAGCTGGGAGATATACACAAAACGGTAGAACTCGGAGTACATTTTCCAGAAGGCAAGATGAACCACTAGATACAAAACATGTGGTCTCGACATGGAGCTAGTATTAAGAGGAGTCGCTACGCCTGTCATAAAAGTGGTATCGGTTTTGCCATTTTACTACCACTTCTCTGTCAACTTGACATTGGTATTGTTTTGTGGATGTGAATTGGGTATTTTTGAATTTTCTTTTTGTTAGTGTCGTTTTTTTCTATTTTAATAATTGAACAATAATGGTTTCTTGTGCTTCACGAAGTTGTACAAGTAGAGACAGTGTAAATACGAAAAAATCATCAGGAACAACATATCATAGGTTAGTAAACAATCGAAACAGGACTGTACTGGAATATATTTCTTTGTGCTTCAATAAGTTTTATTTAACTTCATATTATATTTAATGTTTGTAGATTTCTTAGAACTCCATCAATAAGAGATATGTGGTTGAGATTTGTGAAAAGAGGTTCTTGGCAGCCAACAAAATACAGTGTTTCTATATTATCAATTTCATCTTGTCAAAAGGACGATAATGTGCACTTTAACGAAGAAAAGCACCTCTAATCAAAAATTCAAAAAGCCGCTACGCTATTGGGCGGAGTAGAATTCGATGAGACCTCTGGCGGAGAAAATTGTAACTAACGCAACGAGTGGAATAATTCGTTTTGCATTGTTTTTGTATTATATTCATCATGTCAACGTAATTACCGTGAATTCGTACTTTATTTGTTTAATTTTGTGTCAGTGACAAGTTTAAAACTGTGTTTTTCTATTTAACTCAACTCTCATCATTTCTGAGGTAACATTCTTATATAATCAGAGATATTATGGAAGAGGTTATGTTATTCTATTTTTTGTTTTCATTGCAGATCAAAGAGAAAATAAGTCGGTATTAAAGATTACAAAAAATATTACTCAATACAAACCTACCTTCCCTGCAACTTTTGTAGATATAATTATATCAAAAATAAAATAAAAACACGAAATCAGACCTAAAACTGAACAGTTAATTGAACGCTTGTTATACTTTTCACAAATATCAACCATACCTATTACTCCAAAAATAAAAATATTAGGAGTCAAAATTTAGTTTAACAACACAAAATTCTAAAGCACAATCAAAGAAAAAGCAAAAGTTTTACAAAACACACACTGAAAATAACTAGAACAGCAAAATAAAACCACTTAAATATCAAAGGGCTTATACGGCAGCTGATTTGTTTTACTCGTTACTAAGATGACATTGACATTTCAGAGCGCCATCTATCGAATTCTACTTTTCCCAATACCTAGGTGAAAAATAATTTCACTAGTGAATATATTTTTATTGATTGAAAATTTAAATAGTCCGGCTCTGCCGTCGACGCCATATTGCTAACATCACAATGTCACTCATGTGATACCACTTTCCTATTATAAGATAGTCGACTGTGTCATCTCCTCTTAATAGTAGCTCCATGGGTCTCGAACGAGGTCTCGAAGACTCCAAACCAGGGTACGATCTTCAGTGAAAGCATGGGACTATGATAGCATTTGTCAAATTACTTTTCAAATTTATAAATAGTTAGTATTATTATAATTATTGTCATTGTGAGCAGAATAATAGTTAACATTAACTTTTTAATTGTTATCTGAATACTTTTAAATCGAAATAATAGTATGGGACTACGAATATTTATAACAATTTTTATTAGTTCCTTATTCCAGGCTCAATTACAAAAAATGTTATCAACAATATAAAATATCACCGTTTCATTATTGATTATTCTTATTCTTAACTGTTTTTCTGGCATTTTATATATGTTATTATTTTATAACACAATTGGTTTTTGTAATGGGGAGTGGGGACAGGTAATTTTAAAAATTTTACCAATATCGTTGTTAAAGGTAGGCAACTAATAAAACGAAATTTTCTTATTTTTCAGATGTAGATAAAACGTTGTACCTATATCACACGTGCGTTTAAACTTGATTACAACACTTGTGTGATTAGAACGTTCTTGTATTGTAAATAACTATTATTTCACTTAGACGTAATAATTTTATATATAGGTATAGATAAAAGATACTGTCTAGTACTGTACCTACCTAATGTAAATAATTAACAAGGTTATAGCTTTTGTTTGCTTGCTTAAAATTACCCTGATCAATTTAAGAAAAATATTCTGTATACGGAAATATAATGTGCAGAAGCGGGATGCCTTTCTCTGCACATTTGTCGAAACTTTTAAATTTTTAATACAAACATCGATATCTCATCTAAAATAAAGCAACATTCATTTCGTTTAGAAATAGATATGGTGACAAAAATATTCAAATTAAAATCGGTGTAATATTCAATCAACTACGTTATAACCTCGATATTAGTAAGAAAAACAATTCGTTCACCAAGCAATATCAACCAAAGAATACCTATATAAAGACTTACATGTTTCGAAAATTGTGCCACTGGAATAATAACACCGTAATAATTTTTTGGTCACATTCACGATTATAACAAAACAGAGAAAAACAACATAAAAGTAGAAACAAAAATCGCTGGCGCTTCTCTTGTTTTTCTGTCAGCTGAAAGACGCCATGACCGCCAGCAGCGTCGAGACGAAAAATAATCAATAAACGCACCGATAGCGAAAGTTAGAAACGGTTGCATGGCAACCCCTCAACTCCGTGCTCTTTGTCAATTTAACAGGTCTGGGTTAGCACAAAATAAATAATTTGATCTCAATGATTTTCACCGTTATACATAGTGCCTTGATATTAACAAGTTATGAAGATATATGGACAAAAATAAATTCTATAGTTTTTTAGTTCTTTTTTTAACACGTTTTTATTCATTATCTTTCTCTATAACTCGCTTTTCTTTAAATCGGGACAAACTTTGTACATGGTTTTAGACTCATTTTCCGATTGGTTAAATACTTAAGATTTTCAACATAATTCAGAATTAGATGACAATAAAAGAATGTGAGAAGAATTAAGAAATATCAAGAGAAAATGTTGATTATGTTACCTTATCCATGATGCTGGAGATCTTAGTTTTTGCATTCTGTCCATAATATTGTGAAAATTCATGGCCAATTTAACTAACCGGTTTCACTATCTCATCCGATATCTATGGAAATATTTTATTATTCAATAAAATGCATCCAGCCATTTTCAAAACCTTACGCCCGGTAGTC
>CAJUYI010001538.1:82733-93300 GCA_910591695.1 Galerucella pusilla
CAATTTAGGTTTTCCGTATTCGGCGAGTACAGGCTAACACAAGCCAGCATGAGGGAGCTTACTTCCGGCGACGTTATCGCATACTTCAAACAAGTAGGCTGGATGACGAGCCATAAGGAAGTCTGAACCTCAGAAGGATGCACAATGGGCCAATTATGGCCTAAGTGCTGTGGGGGTCACCCACCCTTCAAATTCTTACAGATACAGAAGTGTAAAGATCCTGAGATATCGGCCAAAAACGTTTTTTCCATCTTTACGTTTTTGCTTCTTCACTGTCCGTCAATGCGCTCCGTCACGGAGAAATGAGAATCAGAGCGCCTCCTTTTTTCACTGTCTTTTTCTTCTAGATGTAGTGTTTGTCTTTCACATTCTTTTGCATGAGTCTAAAGGGGTTGGTGTTTTTTTTGTCAGGGTGGAAATGTGGTAAGTGCGATGAGCGAACTAACGAACGGAGATGAACTACTGTGAACGAACCAGCGAATGATTAAACAAAGCAAGGCGAAAAAATTTAAAAAAAAAATTGGGGCAAAATGTGAACTAAGCAACAGAAGTTTTTCTTTAAGTAGCATGGGAAGAAAGGCTTTGATTACTCTTGTCCGATTTTGTTTTTTTTGTTATTATAATGCGATTTTTATAAAATGTTTTCTTTTATAATGTGTTGATAGTAATTTAAAGCTTCAAGATATTTTGCCTCATTTTTTGTACCTGGAAAAATTAGGAAATATTTGGAGAGTCCAAACCACGAATTTCGTTGATTTCCATCACTAAAATAGTCTCCAGTTCCTTGGTCCAACAGGAGCAACCATAATTGAAATGGTTACATACATATATAATATTTAAGAAAAAAAAGTTATTAGGCACATACAGAAGTTTATACTTCTAGGTGCTTCTAAAAAGTATTACAGGAAATGTATATGTATTGCATGCGCATATTTTATTTATTTATTCGTTTATTCTTAACATATTATTGGATATATAATACAGATGTTTTATAATTTTGTAAATTTTTTTGTAATTTTTGTAATTTATTTTGATGATGATGAATAAACATTCTATCTTACATATTTGAGGATTTACTGATAGCCAGCATTAATAGTCATCAAAATTGCCAGTCCAAGTTAGTTTAAGTGATTGATGACTCCGCCTTAAACAACCAAAAAAAGAACGGAGCGATTTTTGAAAAAAAAATTGTAGGTTGGGATGCGATGTAGTTTTACTTCAAATAAATTGATTTATATTCGCCTGAAGCAAATTTTATTGTAGTGTAAAACTGAATGAATGAATGAATGGCAAAAAATATAATTGCACTAATATCGAGACCAGACCAACTTGCTTGATTGGGTACCTATACTAATTGCAATCAAAACCGTAAATCTTGGGTAAAAAAATTCCGAGATCCGATAAAATAATATTAGGTTCTTTTTTACCGTATAGGTGTTGGATTTACCTATCAAATTTCATAAACAAACTTGTTCCTAGCTTTTTGACTTTGATGCTTCACTCCATGTCGTCCTTATGAAACACGTCAAAAAGCGTACGTTTCTATACTATAAGATTAAAAAAATTCTACACTGTATGCTTGGCCCACCCCAATGTGACTATTATTGAGAACGATAGAAGGGTGCATACATTTTAACATCTGGTTGCACACACACCGGCCCTGTTCATATTCGTAAAGCAAATATAGTAGGAATTTCATTACATGGTTGCCAATTCAATTAAAGCAAAACAACGTTTTGTCTTGTTGCCTATTATAATAAGGGATCTATGAAATCAGGTTAACAACTTCGGGGTGCGTTCTTGAGTGAAAGTTTGTTTTTTATTACCATTAACTTTAAAGCAGTTCGTTATCATGAGAATGTTCAGTTTTACGATCAAAACGGTTAACACAGATGTTTCAAGGTCATTTCTATCAGTATTTTAGCTCAGGCAATACAAAATCGATTTTGGATTCTAGTATTTCATGGATCCTCCAAAAATGTACTTTGGAGTGGAGATCGCTTTATTCATTCATTCATACGTTTGGGTTGTGCGTAACAGCCCAGACACTTGAACTCAGGACTTTCTACCATTGGTGGTTATCTAGCTACTTCCATTCTGGAAGCTTGGTGTCTTCTATTTAGTTTAACTGAAGGGATTTCAATAGTTGTGATGTTGTATTTCCATGCATCCGTCTGAGTCCTTGTCCACATGCATGCATTTTCTACACCAAGTTGCACTGAATTTGCCCATCCTGAGCAGATGCTGTGCTCAGGGTACAGTGTCCAGTCACCAGGCTGGTAACTGGATCAATTGTACATTGCACAAATTAAAATTTGGCGCTAGAGAAAAACTTTACGTGAACAATCTGCAGATAATCTAGCGATTAGTCCTGAAATTCTCTCACGGGTATTTCCTCAATTTCATCAGCTCTCCGTCGTCAAACTGATTGGTTAATTCATGGCCTGTTTCAGTCTTCTGCATAGTACAAAATGAAATGAATATAAGCTATATAGTAAAATGACATTGCGCTTGCGCAATATGTTGGTCTTAGTTCAAGGAAAAGAAGTTGGGAGCTTTTAAAGTTGTATGTCTTGATCGACAAAAAATTTCACTCTTTGGGACTAGACCTCGAAACTCGATCCAAAATGTTGTTAGCGTTTCAACAAGAAGGAGCACCTTCAGATAACGCTCTCGATGTGAGACTGTTTTTAAACGAATTATTTTCAGCTCGGTGGATAGGTAGACGAGGTCACCCGATTTAACCCCCTTAGACTTTTTTTATGGGGATATCTGAAAATCAAAATTCATGCCACTCAGCGAACATCTATACATGATTTACGTCAGCAAATTATTCAAGAATGTAGACAAATAACCACAGAATTGTTACTCATTTGAGACTAATTTTAGCATTGTATAGTAACCAATTTTGGAAGTAATTTTGAGCATCTTATAAAACAGTTCAGTATTGGTTTGCTGATTTGTTATAAATTAAAATGTGACTATTAGTGAATGGGAATTAAAAACGCGGAGAATATTTTAAATATTGGTTTTTATAGATCTGTAATTCATCACTAGTCATAGCGAAAGAGTAAGAATTTAGTTGACAATTAATATGATTTCTTAACCACCCTGTATAACTATCAAGATGAATTAGATAATTAACAAGTTTTCTAACTTCTCATATGTCTGAAGTTAATCATTAAATGGATTTCCTTTAGAAATCGTTTCAAACAATATACTTGGAAACTTAGGGGTGACTTCTTACCTTGTCCTCTGCCTCTTCTGCTCGACCTTCGGCTTCCAGCACCCTTTGTTCCAACTCGGAGAGCTTAAACAAAAGAAAACAATTAATCTTCCTTTCATAACAAGTCCACATTTTTGGAGTTCCACGTAAAAATAAACTTTAGAAACTGTTTGAGCTGTTTGGCATCAAAGAAACATACAGTTTGTGCCCTCTAGCGCCGCGCGTTTGAACATTCGACGTCCAAAGTTTCGCTGAGCCGTGCTTAGATGTCGACACAGACATTAAAATGGATTTTATATTTCATGCAGTGGTGTTGCTGGGAAAGGGTAGCTTTTATTTTTATTTAATAATAGTTACAATAATAATACGGATTGGATAGGTTGGACGAATCAACGTATGTCAAACACAACAGTAGCCTGTCCAGCTTGTAAAGCAGTGAAATTAATTTAAAATATTAGGATGGATTAATAATTTTTCTCCAAATTAAAAATTTCTTCACCGAATACCACGCAAGCTTGAAATATTTCCGGAAATTTTCTACTGGGCACGAACATTTTCGTGTTTTTTGACGGATAACCATGGTATCGGATGAATTTATATACTGTGAATATATATACTGTGTTGTGTCTTTAGATGGTATTTTTGTGCAGCTACAACGAGTAGAAGTCAACAATGAAAAGGTCTAAAAAGCGACATGTTGGTTAGGGTTTCACTTAGTAACTAAATAATCAAGTCGACCAAACCTTTAATGTTTTGCTGGTACTGGATGAAGACAAAAATTGACGTTATTGAAAATAAATTTTAATTATCTGATTTTCAAACACATTTTAGTGTGAAATTTTCTCACCGAATACCACACGAGGTCCAATTAAATCCGGAAATTATCCCGAGCCGAAGAATAATTTAACATCTAGTGGTATTACTAATGATAAAAATAATATTACAGTGGAGAAATAGATGTCGGGAATTGATGTACCGCACCGCCACTGCGTTCACTGCAAACGCGTATACATTATCCTAAAACTGCTAAAGGATATTTGGTTGTGCTAATTGAATACTTCTCCCGAAAAGGTTGTTTAACAGTTTTGTTTGTCTTATGGTTCGTTGTAGAAATATCACACCGTAAATGCTTTATAATATGTTTATTCCCTTCTACAGGAAAGTTGTTTTATTTTTATTGAAATCATTCAATTAGACTTGCGAGATCAAAATTTGACAAAAGTATATAGATGAATTTTTTTAATTGATGTGTTAGGTACATGGTAGAATTGAGTATTAAAATGAGAAAGATAAGGAGAGAAAAATAGAAATATGTTTTAAATTTATGAAAGTTTCGTATAAAAAGCGGCCAGCAAAATATTATTATAATAATACAATGTCAATATTATTGCATGTACTTATCATTAAAATCGCTCGTAATTCTAACGGTTTTAAAAGCTTTTATTTGGTGCCGTAGGTTGTAGGTGATGGAAACATTTATCCAAGGTAAGTGTGGACACTATTATGACAAGCTGTTTTTGGTTTCAAAAAAGTTTGGGAGGCCAAAAGGGCGGTGAGTCCTTTCAAAAACATAAAACATACAAAATGCGAGAAAACTTTATGTGCCCTGTGACTCTTAATTGCTATACAATCCGCAAGTATGTGAATGGAGGTTTCTTCTTTTCCATAGCACAAAATCTATACTCTCTTTGCTCCACTAGTTTGAGCATTTTGAGGTGCCCATCAAGGCGACAGTATATCATGAGGACACCTGTGAAAACTCTAGGTACAGTATCAGGAGTTGTTACCTCCTTTCTGTTCATCTTAATGGCCACAGAATGGAAGCTAGCCTAACTTAAAGGTAATAAAATGTTTTATCCCGGATTTCTCGGTGCGGAGAGGGGTTGGGTAAAATCGAACGTACTTCTAACAAGGGGATACTCGATGGTCTCTGCTGTGATTCGGGTAAAGGAGCAAATGAACTACTCGATAGGTTGGATGATCTATTTTCTAACTAAATCAAATGGTTCTGTTCTATGTGGACGTACAGATAACTGACTGACACTAATGAAAGCGCTTGGCTTGCCTTTTCACCTCGAGGGAATATTAGTAATATTAAAATGGAAAACTTAAAACTATATCTGGAAAGGGTCCGCAAAAGTATACTTCTGGGATTACATATATTTCCATGTAAGTACTGTATTATCCTTCTAATATATTGTTCGGAAGGTGATATTTACTTTGATATAATTATATCTAACTTATAACTATTAAATCTGAACACGAACATCTGTTTTAGATACTAAACTACTGCTATGGTTAGCCAGTATAGGACGGACTCTACAAGATATACTATTACTACAACTAAATATACTTGACTCAGTTAATGGACAACTTTATATAACAAAGCCTGGATGTAGTTTAGGTGAACTGTATGGTAAGGTTCACTTCGTAAGAGTTGATAAGTTTTATTGTCACTTATTATTCGGTACAGAAAGGATGAGGTCTAGATTATTGACATCGAACAATCTACAAATTGGAAAGGTCTTACTTGTGTTACTTGTGTTCACTAATGGTTTGTAGTCCTGGAAGTGTTCCATACAGATGTTATTCTGCTCCGTACTTATAGTAGTCAGCTGGAAGGTAGTAGCCGCTGGAAGTACCAGACTGTAGCGTACAGGAGAGGACAGCAATGAGTAGGCTATACAATTAACACCCAAGTACTTATTCTCGAGGGAAAATGAAACAGGTATCCCAAGTGAAGAGCCAAATGAAGATGGGGTCAAAACGGACAACAAGGAGAAAGCCAAAAAAAAGAAAAAAAAGGTCTGAAAAGAAAATATAGAAGACTAGTACTGGTGATTGAGTCCCAATTGATATCGGATAGATTACTTACCCCAGGTGGTGAGTGACCTTCTAGTGGTGTATTTTTGTAAAATCAGGAACTAAATCCATGCATACAAGCTCCCTGTACAACAATTTGTATAAGAGAATCCCTGATTATTTATTTTTTTCCAAATCACGTCACAAAGCCTTATTGAACGTAGGTTGAACAACCTTCTAGACTAGGAAAAAGCACAATACAAAATGGTGGTTTCAAACCAGTGACCTATGTCATTGGCCTTGAAAAATGATAAGAGGTCTTTCACCTATTAAGCTGGGTTCAAGGTCAAATGGCTAACTGATGACCCAAATACTCAAGACACATGTGTAGTTTGGAAAAGACTCTCACCAAAGTTAACCTAAGAACTAATTATTGATGTCAATTAACAAAGATAAATATTTACATTTTATTATTACCAAATATTATTGTGACGATAAGTATTATCAAGGTACCAAATAAATCTTTTATGCATCCAAGTTACAGTTCATACTTATTTATTTTTACTTTTGCAGGGCGAACCGTAACAGAGTATCTTTGAGCTCTATTAGAAATTTGCAATGATCAGTCTTTGAATTTTGGAGAGGTCGTCGTCAATAGTCACGCAACAGTCTCACTAAAGCTGTGCGCTCCAGCTTACGATCCTTGGACTACGACCCCAATTTTTTCCTGCCAGGATTCTGCAAACCATATTTTTCTTTTTATGTAATATTCTTTTCATGTTTATTCCACATGAGTTTACTGTTTAGTTATGACTAACCAAACTGTCGTGTTCCAAAACAAATATATCGAACGAGTACAAATTTTGTATTTTGTATTTTGTCAAATACATGACGAATTGCTCCTGTTTCTAATTTGGAAAGATACAAACCACAAGAGCCCCTGAAAGGCAGACCATAATAGCAAAAGAGGTAAAGGATAAAAAAGAGCTTTGGAGTTTACCTACTACTAGATTTTCAGAAACTTCAGCATTACCCCTACCAGTTATTTTCTTTCAGAAACTTCAGCATTACCCGTACCAGTTATTTTCCACATTTAAAATCATTTTAATGGATATCTTGGATGGTATTGAAATTTCATGACAAATACAGTCATAGGCATTCGCTGAATCACGAAAAAAATTAAAGCTGTAATAGTAATTTACGTAACAAGGTCGGGAAACAGGATTTTTTGGACAAATAGTCAAAAAAAAATCTTCGAGTCCAAAAAAAATATTTTATATTAATATTTATATTAAAATTGGAACAATTGCTAATATTGAAGGGATTCAATTTTTTTGAAATGCTTGGTATATTTAAATTGTTGAAACCAGAACAATAAGCAACGTTTCCGTTTCACATTGATTGTTTTCTTCTGATGATTTATAAACGGTCTTAGCAATTTTAATTTTATTTGTAAGTGAATTATCTATATATCCTTCAGCCACATTAGTAGTCTACCAGCCACTTCTGACAACTAATTTCATATGAACTGTAAGCCGTTATTTCGTTGCTATGGTAACGACGTGATTCTTTCCGGCCTAGTGCGGGAAGTACGTACACATACTTCTCAGACTTGGCTGGGAAATGCTACATTCTCAAAGAAAAAGCGTCCGGGAAGTGGGTACATCCCAGACGGTTGCCGAAAAAATAGTTATTCAGCCAATTAGTGTATTGTTATATCGATGTTATATGAAGGACAATAAACATTTGAAATGATCATGAACTTTCATTGAAAAGTCTGGAAATATCACCGAAAGTCTAGAACATGTGAAAAGTATAAAAAGCTGGACAGTTGACGTTAGTTAGTAAGTTTTGAAGTATAAGAGATTAGAGTTCTCTGTTTTGAAAGTAGTTTTATGAAGTGAAAACTTCTTTATGCATTTTTTTTCCATGTTATGCAACAAAAAGGGTTATTGACTTAAACAAACCCCTTATATAAAAACATTATCCATAAATATCTGTCAGCTGGATAAATGGAAATATATTTAAAATTGTGTTCCTTTTTTTAAACTATTTTTCATCCAATATTGTACGTATCTCGTCCTGCCATCTAGTATGATTTATCAGACCTGCATTTGACACTCGTGTTACCATTGTTTTTGAGCACGTGTCGTCTCTAAATCCCGCAAAGAATAGAATTTTTATTGGGAATATTCCAAATAGATATTGTATTATTGTATTGCTTTGGGGTTAATTTCGAAAGACGTTTCGAAAATTTATGGATAGGAAATATAAATATTTTTGCAATATTGTAGACGCAAGTAGCATGAGAGAAATATATTTATTATTTTGATTTGTGTTTTCATGTATAGAAAGAAAATGATTGTGTGGTTTTATGAAATAACTATGCTAGTGAACCTTTTCTTCGAATTGTAGGCAATTCCCTGAACATTTTTGGAAAGTTATTCTATATCGTGTTTTTAACCTTAACTCAATAATTGGAAAATGGTAATGATAATGGGAAATCAATAGTAGACAAGATATCCAAATATAAATTTCAATTTCAACCCGCGTATATTTAGGACAATCATTGAATCATTTTGAACTTCAATTATTCTACCAATAACCTTATCTTCGACTCAAGTAGGGTTTCGTGAAACCACATTTAAGATATGGATGAGCTCTTGAAGTTATAGAAAAATTCTGATGTCGTGAAACAAGGCTCTGAGAATCGCTAAAAGACTTGGGCTAGAGCAGACATCCGAATGTACTAGACTCCAAAACATACTCTTAATTCACTGATTGGAGACAAGCTGTACACCAAACGGAACAGAAACTACGAAGAACATTTTGAAGTACATTTGGCAAGTATCTGGAGCGGTACTCAATCAGAGCAAGTTATGTCGCAAAAAGCCAACAGCATTATATTCAATAGCCTACGATCGGTCCTTAGAACAAAGATCTTGAGAAAAGTGAGGGTGTTTTTTTTTGACCTGGAAAACAGGTGACAATAAACAGAATCCCAAGACCCATAAGTCTGATGTCTTTTATACTGAAGACAGGAAAAACTGGTTCGATGGTAGAAATATTGATCGACCTAGACAAATACACATACAAAACGTTTGTATCCACAGATACGACACTCCATCACTTAGTATAAGGGATAGAGTAAGCTCTCGAATATAAAATATTTCCACCTAAGGGATTAATGTCACTCCAGTCGAGAGGTGTATACGCTATTTTTTTGCAATTTCGGTAATTCTACATAATTTTTGGAAGAAAATTGATACAACTTACAATTGATGCCCTAACACAATAGACATCGTGTGCTGTTTGTTTCTGTGGCAATGATAAACAGAGTCACTGTCAAAACGGCGCCTTTGTAAACGCAGACGGTCTTATTAATAAACACGGAGTAACCTAAGACTAACTTTATTCTATGCTTCTTAAGCCATTGGTTTGACAGATACGCTATTAATAAAGCATATTAGACAAGGAATAGGCTACTATTAGTCTGGGACTAACTTTGGTAGTAATTTTAATCTAAGGAAATAGGTATTGTAGTTTAAGCTCGGAGTAACCTTCGACTATATATAATTTTTTTGCGCGATCGATTTTTTTTGTTTATTTACAGCATCGGTTGTCAGGATGGTAGGTTGTGTTTACTGGTTTCTAAGTCTAACACGTCGGTAAGTGATTCACTTACCGTTCAGACGTCTGTAAGTAAATTACTTACCAACGTCTTAGCCCTACATACATTTAAGTGGTACTAAATAATATATTACTTCATTCATTACACGAAAGGAACAAAAAAAAATAAGATCCATATTTTTTTAATGAACAGAAACGAACAGAACAATATAAGAAGTAATAAATAGCATGAAAACAATTTCACCAAAATGCAAATTATATTTTAAACTGATCGAGAAGTATAAATGTCACTTTTGACATTTAGTTCATTCCGAAGAAATTTAAATTATTTTATTCGAAGTTTATTTCAATACGATCGCGCAAAAAATGGTATAAGCATTTCGAACGTTAAGGGTGATACCGGTCTCCATCAAAATTAGTGTCGACCGGTAAACAACCCTTACCGTTCTTGATACTAAGGGCCGGTTGTAGATGTCACAGGTGAACGTTAGTTTAACTGAACTGCCAGTCAACTTTGAACCGAGTTCATTTTGGTTTTCGTTGTGGAGTGCAAGATCAACATTAGTTTGGTTGAACGCCGTTCAGGTCACGTTGGTTGCACTGAACTACGCTTTTCATCTAAAATTTTAATGTCCCATGCCAAACTTGATCGTTGACTGACAGTGTTGATTGAGAATTATCAGGTGTATGTGGTTGTAAACAAAAAGGTGGTGGTTGTTGTATTTTGTGTGGAAAATTAATGGAGAGAGCAAATAAAAAACTATCAAGAAATTTCAGTTCGAAAAAAGAGAATATTTTAATATCCTTATGGTCTTATTCTGTACAAAAATGTTAGCGGTAACAGCGCTGTAAATCTTCAATGTCGAGAGATGTTACGAAAAAGCTATTCTGTACGCTTTTGATGTAACT
>CAJUYI010001539.1:0-51645 GCA_910591695.1 Galerucella pusilla
CGATGCGCGAGGCTGAGATGCACTACTGGTTGTTTTGGTATACTGTGGTAGTATGCTGCTGCTGTGCACAAGTATATACCGTAGTAGTACAGGAAGTACCGTAGTAGTACAGGAAGTACCGTAGTAGTACAGGAAGATATGAAAATATTGAAAATCAGAGTCTGGAAGACAAAAACTGAGTCAGAGGAAATTGGTAAACTATAACAAAAGAGGCCAGAGTATTGAACACAGCTCTATTGAGCTAGCATGACGATAATGATGAATAAAGAAGGAAGAAGGTATTTTTCCGACTATAGTGACGCAAATCTGCCTAGATGTGAGCATTTTATGAAGAAATTGTATCCTAATTGCATAGGAACGAAAAAATATGTATATGTCGCAGGCAAATGCTATCTGCCTGGCAAATGGCTTCAAAATAATTCCTATTTAAAAGCCATTTGCCAAATCCGTTGTTGGGCAACAAACAATCAATGTTTTCAGAGTAAGCGTCAAAACGTAAGTGTAACAATTATCATTTTTCTTGTTTAATGGCAAATAGTCGCAAATATCATCATTTTTTTTTCTTTTTTTTGTTTGCTTATGATCAGGGAGGGACTCTATTAGCCGCAATATCATCATATTTTTGTTAATATATTATTTGCCAACACTTGCCCGGGCAAAACTTATTTGCCTGGAATTCCCATTTGCATACTGCATAATATACACATACTTGTCAAAAAAATTCCAATAAAAATGTGAATACATTTTGTTTGCTTCAGATTGATTTTTGTTTTCACGTAACAAACAGAGACATCGTTAAGACATTATCAAACAAAATATATGGAAAGAATGAACAAAAGCATACTACAACTTTATTTTGAATACGTCGATGTATTTCAATGGATTATAAACCAAATTCTCGGATGTAGCTTTCTTTCTGCGATTCAACGAACGAGCTCTCGGGCAATAAACAGTCGAATATATCAAACCGACTTTTCAACATCCTAACCCATATAGAACGAGTCTCTATTTTTGAGGATACATTGCGCCATAATTCACTTCTTCTTTTTGTGTAATAAAATTGGAAAAGTGCACCACTTATGGTTCTGCGAGACAAGGACTGTAAAAAGAAGTAGTTTTATTATTCCCTGAATATTATACAGCTGCAGATATCTTCATATTGGAAGGAATTCAACTGGATTTATGATGTTAATTTAACACGTTAAATGCCAACTACATAAATAAAAAGAGAGAAGGGCTAATTTTCTATTACCTTCAAGGAAATTTCAAAGAAAATGATCTCAAGGAGTTATTTGGTGTCTAATTTTATTGATTCAACCTAAACTTAGACTCTAGCACCCGTATTCAGAACACTCGATTAAAATATAACGGCACCGCTAAAGCTTGACCGATGCGTTACTTTTAACAGTTCTCTCTGTTATAGTCATATAATCAGTGCTCAACCACTAGTTGAATTGTCGCTATTGTGGAACTGTAAGAATCTCTTGCTAATCAAAGCTTCAACATCTTGTCCAAAATTAACTTAATTATGGAGAAATGTCAATCAAATCAAAAATAAAAACAATCCAGTTCTTTAAGAAATGTTCGTTTTTCGATCAAGCCACTTTTTTTATCAATGGAATCGAGAATCGGCATAATGCTGGCCACATAACAATACTCGATGTATACGTAGATCTCACACCCAATATCCACAAATGAAGAATGTATGGACTGGTGAACGGAGAGGTGAACTAATTTATGACACAGGTGCTCACTGGAAATGGGACATGAGTAGGTTACCTCCACATGATTGGGAAAGAGAGACTGGAGTATGCGAGAGATGTGAAGTGTAATATGATGTAGGACATGTGGTTAGATGCTGGAAGAACGAGGAAGTTCTGAGGGGGTTGAAAAATAAACTATGGGAGGCGGTATATTGGGAAAAATGTTGGAGATAATGTTGAGGGGAGAGGAGGAGTGGATGAAATAAGTGGCGTAGTAGAGAGCATGATTAGGGAAAGAAGACTTGATATAGTATGTGAGAGAGTGTTAGAAGAGAGATGATGACGGAAAGTATGTGACGGACCGCCGGCTGCCTTGAAGTATGCTAGGGTAGTGATTCCGAGGCCGGAGTAACAGCGAGTTTGAGTGGGTTTGGTTGGTAGGAATTCCTTTGGGGATGAGTACAACACTGTCTTGGTACTGGATAGGACCCATTCGACCCATCTCGACCGGAAAAAAAATGGACTGTATAATGGGCAACAGAATAATTGTGCCCTTTTCTTCGAGGGACACCTAATAGTCTGGCGTATTCAAATTTATTTGAAAATAGTATCGGCTCGGTTATTTCCAAACACATATAGGTATTTTCAATCAAATTCCAATGTAAAAATTCCATTATTCTGAACTTTCATACAATAACCAAACCACAATATTTGGCTGCAGCAAGATGGTTCTCCACCTTACTATGGTGATGAGGCAATGTGTTTTCCAGAAGATGGAGTGGACATCGTGGTTCCATCGCGAATCGCGACTATTACCTGAGGGTCACAAAAGACCTTGGTTGTTAAAACAAAAGCTGCCAATATTCAGGAATTGGGAGATAGGATTACCACAAAAATAAGAAGAATCAAGCATTCAGAGATGTTGCAGAATGTATTGCAAAGTTTTAAAAATCGCATGGTTTGCTACATTGAAGTGAATGTCCAACGTTTTCAAAATGTTCTGTAATTGCCAAATGTGACCACCACCAACATGTTTATAGTATATTAAGTATCAAGAACGGTAAGGGTTGTTTACCGGTCGACAGCAATGTTTGGAGTCTGAGCAAAGCGAAGCTTCAAATTTTGCTGGAGACCGGTATTACCCTTAACGTTCGAGATGCTTATACCATTTTTTGCGCGATCGTATGAAATAAATTTCGAATGAAATAATTTATATTTCTTCGAAATGAACGAAAAGTCAAAAGTGACATTCATACTTCGATGAGTTTAAAATATAATTTGCATTTTGGTGAAATTGATTTTATACTATTCATCACTTTTTATATTGTTCTATTCATTAAAAAAATATAAATCTTCTTATTTTTTTGTTCCTTTTGTGTAATGAATGAAGTAATATATTATTTTGGACCACTTAAATGTATGTAGGGCTAACACTTACTTAGGTAAGTAACTTACTCACCGACGTCTGGACGGTAAGTAAATCACTTACCGACGTGTAAGACTTATAAATCAATAAACACAACCTACCGTCCTGACAACCGATGCTGGAAATAAACAAAAAAGATCGATCGCGCAAATAATATTTGTCTCCAGCTGCTGTAGGTGTTCTGCGCCATGATTTGCATGAATCTTTGTTGATTTAGGCATTCCATACTTGAAACTCACTCTGTTTATCCAGTGAAACTCGAGGTGCGAGAAAGTGGGAAACTCCCATAGGCTCTGCTTAACTGTTCTTTGCAAAGTTTTAGTTGAAAATAGCCGATTGATCCATTTTATACTCAACGTACCTAAATAAGTAACGTTCTATCGAAACATTGTTTCTAATAGACTTATAATTCGAAAAACACTGAGCTAAAATTTTTTAATTATGTAATTTTTCATTAACTGACGTCATAGAAAGGCCTGTTTACTTTTATATAAAAATTTATCAGTCTGTTTTTGTGTTGGTCGGTGCAACGAAAATGATTTAATTTGCATGAAAACCAGGCCATTCTATTTGAAAGAGAAAAATACAGAATTGTTTTAATAACAATTGCATATATTGGTTATCTTCTCTCTGAAATAATGTATTACATGAAAAACGTGAAATTGTTTTAATATCACGTTGTTTACCGTTTTCGTCAACAACAAAACAACGGATATTGTTGATGTCGAAAACATTTCAATTATTTCCACATTTTATGAGTAAACCTTATTAAAAATCAGTATAGTCGAGAATTCAGGCCATGATTAGCAGGTTGCTGGCTACAAATAGTGATACAAATTAAGAAAAATATAAAATGATAATAGGTTTGTTCGTAGAATAATCAAAAACTATCAGAAACCGTCACTAACTACTCTGCGATCTCTAGTCGTCGATACATCTCTAACAACTGATGAATTCAGCCGCTCACTATTACGCACTACATAAAGCTAGCGCCTATTTCCACATAACAGGGTGTAGGTCCTTATACTTTATTATAAATAAACAATTGTCAGGGTCTAAATCTTGATGGAGTACCACTGCCGGTGGTTGAACAGGTGAAGTATCTAGGAGTGATCCTTGATAAATCACTGACATGGAAGGCTCATCTTGATAGTCGCCTGAGCAAGGTGACAAACACGTATTGGGCCTGTAGGAGAGCCACTGGTCCGAGGTGGGGACTGGTGCCCAAAACGATCATATGGTTCTATAGAGTGATTATGCTGCCTATGCTCACATATGCGGCTCTGGTCTGGTGGCCGAGGGTAACTTTGGTCACGGCTAGATCGCAACTGGCACGCCTTCAAAGGGTGGTCAGTTTGGGGGCAACTGGCTGCATGAGGACTACACCAACTGTTGCGATGGAGGTGATCCTTGGTCTTCGGCCTCTCCACCATGTGGCCGTGGCTGAGGCGGGGAGGGCTTTCCTGCGCTTGAAACGGCTAGGATACGTGCGAAGAGGGAAAGAGTGCAGGCACGTCAAGAAGGTCCGGCTCCTGGAAGATATTCCAATTCTGGCTCGAGCGGCTGATGAATGCCTGCGTAAGTACTACTTCGCTACCCCATACAGGGCCATGATACGGGATAGAGAGTCCTGGGAATACACAGCCTATTGGGACCGTCTGGTACACAGATGGCTCATGCTCTGTTGATAGAGCACGGGCTGGAATTTACTCAGGAACCCAAGAACACAAGTTTGTGTACCATTGGCTGATGGTGTATCTGCATATCAGGCCCAGATATATGCTATCTTGGAATGTGCGCAGATAAACCTAGACAGAGGTTATGTGGATCGACGCATAACCATATACTCCGACAGTCAGGCAGCAATTAAAGCCCCGAGTGGGTATACCAGCAACTCAGGACTTGCTAACGAATGTCGAGAACGACTTGCTAATCTTGCAAGGCGGAACGTGGTGCGGCTAGAATGGATTCCAGCCCACTCTGGTTTTGAAGGCAACGAGATGGCGGATGCACTGGCTGCGGAAGGGGCGGCAGCTCCTTTCTGCGGCCCGGGTCCGACCCTGGGCCTAACAAAACAAAAAATACGCAAGGAGACGAAGAAGTGGCTGAGGAATCAGCACCTCGCTCATTGGAATGCTCTGCAGGGTCCTAGACAATCCAAACTTCTACTGAAGGGATGGACTGATGGACACGCCAGGGCAGCTACTGAACTCCCAAGGAGTAGGCTAAGGAAGATAGTAGGACTCCTAACAGGGCACTGCTGTATGAGGAAACACCTCCACAACTTAGGAGTAGAGGAAAGTTCCCTATGTAGGGGTTGCGGCATGACTGACGAAACGTCAGTCCATGTTCTCTTAGAGTGTCCACACTGGGCTGTACTACGCAGGCGAATCTTCGGAGTCCCTGTTATGCCCCCTGGAGACACAAGCAGACATCCATTGAAAAAGGTTGTGGCCTTTATTGAAGGGCTCGGTTTCATGGATGTCTAAGTAACCGGAATGGCACAATGGTCCCGCCAATGGCCCCAGTGCCGGGACCTTGGCTTGAGTTGACCAGGACAAGGCTCGCCTGCACATTTAGTAGTAGTAGTAGTGTACTATTGGGGGGATCTGCACTTTTGTTCTAGTTCACATCAAGACGAAATTTACTCTTCCATAGAGCCTACTTTCCTTACTGTGCTCATCTGGTTGATGTTGTGAGAAAGCTGTATGGCTATAAAATCTTCCGTGACATTACACCTACTACACCTTCTGGTGCAAGTATAGATCCTGCCAAGAGAGGCTGCTTCATCGAGGTTCCTTCCTATTCCTAAGATAGCCGAACCTTTGGCAAAAGTTGAAGTCAGGTTGAAAATTATGAAAAAGTCACACAGGGCTGAATTGGAGAGTATGCTGAATGGATTAGTGGAATATATTGAATCGTTGGAGTTAATTGCATTATACGAGTAGCAAATATATTTTCCTACGATCACTACCCAAATTGGGCTTTTGCACACTCAAATCTTACCGCAAAGTTCATGTTTTCCGCAAGCTGTTATAATTTGACATTATTGGCGCTCTCAAGCAGAAAGTAACTTTTGCGCACGCCTAATTTTATTTATAGATAAAAGAGAGCTGGTAGTTATTTTAATATAAACTGTGGAATAAAATATATCTTAGTTGATTTTCTAATATGTTAAAGCATCCAACAGTATTTTCCGTGAATATTTAATGAGAAATATAGGAAAATCTTAAAAATATCTGACATCAATGTGATAAGTGTTGCTAAGTACAAACAATGGCAATTAATTTTATTCTGGTGTGATTGTAGAAGGAATATTGTGTGTATTTCGAGCAGAAAGTCCTTTGGTAGTCTGGACAGATTGCCGCGCTCCACTGAAGCATGCGCGGTAACTTTATGTCTCGACTGCCAAAGTACTACTTTCTGCTCTTGATACACAAATAGCTATTGTTGGTACACTCACATCGGTTTGATTGGTGCAGATAAGAGCTGTCGACCTACTCATTGATCAAAGCAAGTATATGGTGTGGTGATTATACAGGGTTGTATTTGGATTAATACATCACAGTAGCAGCTGGTAGCCCATTTTATGAATTTTTGTGTCCACACACGTTCGAATCAGTGCACTGTTTTGATGAAATAGCACTTGTTTTCTCGCCAACCTCTTATTTATTAATAATCATTGTGATTATCGGAATATTGATAGGTGGAACAAATGAAGCTTCGTTTTGACGAGAATAAACAACTACGAAAAGTGTTCACCAGCAGCAGAACGTACCAATTTGTCGACGTTAACCTCGTTTATAAATTAACCGCTCAAATTCCATGCAGCGTATATGAGATAAATCCCGCATCCCATTTGCATAACTGTATACGAATAATATATCATCAAAGTAAACACAACAAATTTCCATACTTGTGAGCACAAATTTTGATAAAAATTCCAATAGAAAAAAAAGACCACGAGGTGAATTTTCTTCAATTAACATGAAGTTTGTGAGTCAAAGAAGGAGTCATAGGTTGGAGTTGGCATTAAATTGAAGAAGACTCATCAAGTGCCTGCAAATAAAAAAAAAACTATAACCTGATAAAGATCAGCTCTTCGCTTCAAGAGGTGAAAAATTGTTAATCTGCCAATGCCAAATCCCAGAATTTTTCCACGAAGACCGTTGCTGTTGCCGCAGTATCTGTAGCTGTGATTTGAACCAGGTTTACCACTGGTCGTCTCTAAACTACTTTCGCCGTACCGGTCTAAGAATGTTGGTCCCAATTTCCAATTAACATTCTAAATTTTTTGATAACAACTTGTGTGTCTACTAACGACCTCGCTCAGGGTCATCAGGATGAAGCTTGGTAATTTCACGGATTTAACAACCCTGCACTTACACTCATAGAACAATAAAATTTTTCTTGGGCAGCCAAGCGGCTTTGAAAACACTCAGCTCCTACCGTGTAATGTCGAAATTGGTATTAGATTGCCAAAAAAAAGACACGCCCCAATAGGAGAACTCAATAGCGTATCGCTGGTCTGGATCCCTGGCCAATCTGGCATGGATGGAAATGAGAAGGCGACTCTCCTGCAAAGGAGGGTGCTGCTTGTGTCTTTATCGGAAAAGAACCGATAATTGGCATTCCATAAAGTTCACCCAACAAATACTGAATACCTGGACAGCAAGTGAAGCTTTAGATATCTGGCATAATGTACCGGGATTGGTTCATTCAAGGGCTTTTATACATCCCTCGAAAAATGTACCCAAACAAATGTAAGGCTATAGCAGACATGACCTAGCTTTGGTGCCTAGCAGGCCACTATCGTCTGAATCATCATATGCTGAGACTTGAACTTTCGGAAGATTCGAGGTATCTAATGTTTGGCAAGGTCTCCCTCTCACCATTGGATCCGAAATATCATTCACCAAACAAACTGAATGGTTTCGGCTAGAAGCTGTCAAGTCAACATTTTTCGAGATCGAAGTGATAAGGAATACCGATTGCGCCTCATCGGGCTAAATGTGCGCACTAAATGTGTATGCTGAAGAACCGTCAGAACCGTCGGAACCGTCTTGTTCCACACAAAACAGTATCATTAAATAATAAGATCTAGCATTCGAGTATATCAGCAAATCATAAATTATAACGTGAAATAGTTTTTTGATCTCTGATCGTCTATAGAGTTAACTATTAATCAGTCTGTAACTCAACAAAATGTTCTTATTTCACGGGTAAAGCAGAAAAAAATCATAAACTGATTATTTCTCTCTAAAGTGAACTTTTTTATAAAGTGCCAATCAAGATATTCCTTTCCATAGATTCATTGTAAATATAAACTGTACTCTAATATACCTGACTTTATCCAAGACTTAAATTACCGAATACCGAAATGTAGAACCTATCACCCGCTATGCTACAAAATGTTTGAGTTCGAATAATATCTCGTTGAAGTGAAGCACTTCGCTCCCAATTTTCTAACGATAGATTCACAAAATAGGAATAAAAATTTGCGAATTCAAAAAAAAAAACAAGTGATAAAAAACGGGTCTGATACGCCGCAGATTAGGCTGAAATTTTCCATCATTTTTTGTTCGACCTAAAGTAAGTTTACCTACAAAGAATTATTGTTGACCATGCCTTGAGCCAGACTCTCGACTAAGGGAGTAGAGCTTCCAGTGAGAAGAGACATTTGGTCTTCATCATTGCAGTGACGAAGGAAAAGAGGAAGATAAATAAGTTCTCTCCTGGAGCTCTACTCCCTCAGTCAAGAATGTGGATCCTGGAGTGAGTGACAGATCGGGTGAGCCGACCGCTCAATCCCACCTCTTCGACCGATCCATCACTGAGGCAAAATTGATTGTAATCTGACCAGTAAGGAGAATTTATAGAATCGTTAGAGCATAATATGGATTCATTATTAGATTCAACAGAAATTAGGAAATGAGTTAGTATTGCAATTTTCTCTGTATTCCTTTCACCAAACTCTAATAGTCGATCAAGCTCATCTTCAGATAAAACTTGGAGACTTCTAACTCTCTACTGGTGAATCTATTTTTATGCTGAATAATTTTCGGCTAATACTATGATTTCTTACAAATTCACTCGTGAATGTCTTATGGTAATCTTGAAGATCTATCTAGTAGGCACTCGGCAGTTATGCCACATGTAACCCATTGTATAATCTCTTGTGGAGTTGTCTTCCTAGGTCATCGTCCATCCTACCCTTTCAGGAAGGTGGACAGGTCACTAGGAGACATCTCCTTTATGCCGGCAGATGTAGGCCAAGACTTCTCGAACACACTTTCTTATTGATGATAGCTCCCGGCACTCACCCAAGTCATGACTGACAGTTTCGCTTTCCTGGTAACGCATAGAGGTGTGTTCACCAGCCCCATTGTATGGAGATGCTTTCTTAGTTGACAGTGGCCAGTCGAAAATCCTACTTTTGAACGTAGGTTTTTCCTAGTCATCGCCAAGTATTTCTCCGGTGCCAGGGTCATCCTGGTAAAACTGCATCCTTTGATTCCATTCGATCTTTTCAGGGAGTAAGCATGGGTGTTCCGTTTGGCTAGTTCCGCAATTGCCGAAGTCTTAGTCCAGGTGCTCCTCTGGCTAAAGAATCAGCAATGCCGTTACCTTCTGTCGTGCCCTTTAATCAACTTCAGGATAATATTGTTATCTACCGAGGCGTTAGCTAAACCCTGATGGCACTCTTATACTAGCCCTGATACAACACGTTGTCTGTTCAAGGTTAATGGAGCTTGTCTGTTGCCAGTACAGATTATTGTGTTTTTGCCAGAAGTTCTAAGGATTACTGATCTGAAGTATACTCCACTTCCTGATGAGCCTTCACATCTTATACTTCAAACCTATATTTTAATCATTCGCCTTCTATGCTCTACGAGACCTTGAACGATCCGTTTCGTTATCAGTTTTATCAAATTGGTTTGTTATTCTCGTAATTGTAGATTACTAATAGAAGGGTATTTAGGATTTAAATCCATTAGACTATGACTACTCATACGATTTAATAGAATAAAATTTGTGAATATATCAATTTGAACTAGTTAGGATCACGATCTTATCCTCTAACAATATTTTTTATCTCTGAGCCTGTATACTTTCAGATTTAATTCACCGACAACAGGAAACAATGACCATAGTATCCGGCGCAACACATCAACTGTAATTTTATTCAATTACCAACTCTAATTCGGTAATTACTCGAGTACTTAAGCGAAACCTGGCCTAAAACGACACAATCAACTTGATTGGAGAGCGATAAGTCCCGGAATGCTAATCCTGCATCCTTCTAGTCCTGTACGATCCCTTCGTTATCATCGACACTCTCTCTCTCGCTTAATTGATTCAATTTACTAAATTTCAATATTACCAATTGAGAATCGTGTTCACGTACTCGGACTCTAATTATTCGACCCTTATCATTTTATGAAACTAGAATGAACCCTTCTCGTCAGATACAGATACTGATTCATGATGTATTGTTCGTCATTAACCTGTGTCACAAATTAGGCCACCAATTTTAAAATGTATTCAAATCCGATTAAGAGTACACTTGATTAGTATAACGTGGATTACTCTTCGCAATATAGTCCAGTCATTTATCATTAATTATATTCATTTGGAAATGCAAATGAACCGAGAAAGCCAATTTTTGGATATCTTCTGTAAGTTCCTTGTGGCATTATTTATTAGTGTTTCTCTTATTTTTTGGGAATGAAAACCACAATAATGTTTTTTTATTTTTTTTTATTTCGACGTTTCGGTAGCGTTCCAGCTACCTTTGTCAAGATTAAATAATGATGGAATAATTTTTGGTCCCTATCTGACACAACGAAAAGAATATGACAACTAGACAATCAATAATATTTTGAAGTTTAAGACTACAAAACTTTGTTGTCAAATTTTATTAAGGTCCATTCATAGTAGATCATATCTCTGGTAAAATGTGCAATAAATATTTTATTTTATGACATTCCAAAGATATGATAGTCTACTAGAAATGGAATCCAGTGAAGTGCAAGTTCCAGGAACGGTTTTTATTGGGATAGCGCTTTTTTTCTCTTATTTTGGAAATGTTGTTAATAAAACGCGTTTGTTGTTACTTTTTTGTGTATGACTATTTTTGTTTTCAAAATATGTATAACTGGGTGATTTTGTGTATTGAAGTGTGTATCGATTAACAACTATTCCAATGATAAATCATAAGAAAACCTGGATAAAAACTAAAAATAAAAGACGAAAAATCAAAGAAAGTGCTTCAATACAACTAAATGCAGATAAATGTGTAGCTAGTACTTGAGCCGAATGTAGTCAAATTTGGTTACCAATGTTGAAAAGAGAAATTTCCAATAATCAATTACCTGCGTTATCAGGATAGCATCATAAGTTTTTATATTCACTTTGATTTGTGTGAGCTGGTCGAGAAGTAATGTTGATCATCTTCAATTATTCTCCTCATTCTTCTCGATAAATCCCAATCATTTACCTTTCCAAAGGAATATCAAATTCCTTTTAGAAAAAATATCGAACAGTTTGTATCCCACATGCAGTTTCTGTGATAATAAAATCTTTTTTTAGAGAGTTGGCATAACTGTATCCTATGCTAACGCCATTTGTCATTTAGTCTGCTTACAGTGATTCATTTTATCAGTTGATTTCCTGTATATCTTGTGGTCATTGCAGCTGGTGATGAAACATGGATCCACAAGCCTAGCGTTCAAAGCAGTTAACAAAAACAACAGCAAAGCATGTCAAACACCCGCATGCATAGTCGATTGCCAGCGATCCTCCGGAGGGTCTCCCGGCGAACGCGCTGGAGAAGTCATGGTGCTTAGTTTGCATTGCAGAATTGATCTTGACACACGTGTTTTTTATTGCCGTAAGCTGTTTCATATCATTTAATGGTTTATTTTCTGTCTTAAAGAGGTGGAGTGTCTTTAAGAAAATGTCAGTAAAATATACCTACAAGTGCAGATAAAGAATGATTTTGTTTTGTAATTTTGACCTGGAGCTGCAATTCTTTGGGTAATTCATTTGATCCCTGATATTGAGCAAAACATACTTTCTAAATCTGTATCTTGATTTGAATTCCATGTCGCTATACCTTTCCAATGGATTTTCCATATCACGGATATACCTACATTATTTTATGTTTTATGATTGTTATATGCTGTATCATTTATTGATTTACCTGCGAAGTAAACGTACTTCTAAATCCCAAATATCTCTATCCGCATTATACCAAATTTCTGAATCACGATCCATAACTTCAAAACAGTACTTTGAAAAGACTGGAATTGGCGAACGTTGTCAAATGCTTAAGGTTTTAGTACTAAACAAATATAGATTTTAAAAGTGATGAAAAATCAAAAAAACTGCTCATTTATTTTTACGCGTGATAATAATTTTACAAACACTTGAAAAGTTTGCGGGAGGTACCACTGACCATCTCCCACTGTTCGCCGGCGATTCTCCAAAATATAAACTATTGCGCACTCTTTGCTTTTCTGGCGCTTGACTCTGCATCAAAATTATTTCATGGCGATTGGCGATCCCACGGAGAGTCGCTGGCGATCGACTATGCATACGGGTGTAAGTCTCCCTATCTCACATGGCTATAATTGTGGATCAATTTCTGGCCAAAAACTTAACAAACTTTATTGAACAACTATCATATCCACCTAAAATAATTCTGGTTGACTTCCGTCTCTCCATAAATTCAAATAAACGCTTGGAGGCACCTGTTTTCAGTCGATGGAAGACATGAAAAAGAATTAATTCAGTTCCCGAAATAGAATGCTTGAAATCCATCCATTCTAATGAATGGATTTTTTGTTCGCGTGGGTGTATTATTTCGTGGAGGGCTCACTTGAGAAAGGATGCAATAAATTTGTGGGTTGTTTGTAATAAATTAAGAAAGTAAAAATATATCCACCAGTATAAATTCAGCTCAAAATTGAAGTTACTGAAAAAAATTCCAAGAATGAAAGTAAATGGCTGTTTTGAGAAAAATATGCATCACTTTAAATATATTCCCAATCTTGGAAACATCCACAATGTAAACTATGAGATGCTTTTGAACTGGATAGCTCACTTGCTAATTAATTCAATCAACCTAACAGCTTCTGCATTTGATTCTTTTTTCTATCATCACATCGGTTCTGAATTACACTGTATGTATAACAAGATCCATTAAATTAATTTGATAATTCACATGCCAATGTAGACGACGATTTGTTTTAAAATTATGATTTCGTATCTTGGTGATTTGATGGAAAATCGGAGAGTAGCAAACTACAAAATGAACGGACGAGTAGTGGGAAGGTTAGACATGAGACTGGACTCATATACCTCAATTGGTAATAGTTTTAATTAAATTTCAAGTCTGTTGGTATAAGTGATATGATGATAGTGATTGGTAGGCTATGATTAGTGGACAGAGTTGATGAGTTTGATGAGGGGTTTGTATTTCAATGGGCAATCCCTTTCAAGTGATATAATGTGAAGCATATCAAGGACAAAATGGAAACAGCAGTTGTTTTCAAGTATTAAAAAACTTCCTCCGAAATTTCCTCGTTTTATTAGTAACAAATTGAGATGAAATCGTTTTATTTGTCGAGACTGGTGGGTGTGGAATTTTCGTATCTTTATTTAATGTTTCACAAATGTTATTTTCGACAGCATCCACTGGGAATTTTTTTGTCTTGCTACGATTTTTGTTTCAATTACACGTGTTTTATCGACAAAGTATTTCCAACTGGAGGAAAACAACAACCCAGTCACAATACGAACTAATCTTGATAAAAACATCGGATACGGTAGGCAGTAAAATAAACACATGTAGATAAAAAGCAGCCATCAGGCGCGATGAGTCTTTAGGCGTGTCCTAAGTAAACGTCGGAAAGGTCCACTCCAAATTAGCGAGTGTAATCAAGAAACAAATTCTGGGTTTCTAATCTACAAAGTTTGCTCGGAAACGTGGAAACTCACATATAAGATTATGCCCACCTTTATATATTACGGCTGCTAATACGGGTTAAAACTTTTCGGAAATGAGTTTCGCTTGGTAAATATAAATAAGCTTGAACCGATTCGTCTTGAGCTTGACAATTACAATATCCTGGGCTCTAATATCATTGTAACTTGTTTACTTAGCACCAATTGTGTACTATCATTAATTAAAAAATTTTTAATCAATGGTATTGTATATTCCATACCTCCATAAGTATAAATTAGTACTCAATACTCTTTGCACAAACTGACATTATCAAATTCAAATGAATAATAAAATAATAGCCCCAAATTATTGTTCCAACCAAATCTCATATTTGATTATGAATCTCTCCCACTTATATGCTCATACTTGCATATTTAATATGGTTGGAAAACACATCTGGAAAAAGATACTACTAGGGCGACTAGGTTTTTCTGACAATGCAGAAGAGTTATGGGATAAACCTGAGAAGTACGACCTGGGGTGGGTTCACTAGCCTCACACAACTGTGATAAGCCTAACGATCACCTATCGAACAATAGTCTGGTGGTGGAGGACAGAAGTGTCCTCTGCAGTGAAAAAACCAACTTCAATTATAAAATAAACAGCGTGGGGATATCAATGGAAGCCCTCTTTGGACTTCTTCCTTTGGAAATTTTTGTAAGGTCAGGGAAAATGATAGCAATTCCAAGGCTGAGATTGGGAGATTTATGGTCCCCAAACAATGTTTGAAAAAGACCCACTGTTACAGCTGGGACAATACTAGATGAACCCATATTCTGATAACATGACACCGGGGAACATATTCACTGAGCGTGTGGACATCATCGTCCCATCCAGAGGGAACAGGTGTACCTAGGTAATTCTGTTCATCTGGTTCATCGATGGCTCCAAAAAAAACCATGGCATTGGGGCTGTTATAAATGGACCTGGGAAGAGAATGTTCTTTAGCCGTTCATAAACGTCTGTATTTCAGGCAGAGACGACTGTCGCTACAGCCTGTATTAATGAAAACATCAGAAGATGATATACCGCACGGTATGTTCTTGCGCATGTAGCCGACAGGGTATGACGTCATGTGGGAATCTCAATCGGTGATGTACAATGCTTAATATATGGGAAATACTCTGTTTGTGTTCAATTTTCATGCATATTTCCACTTTATGAATGATTATTTAAATGCGACATGGTTTTTCAGATATAATATGAAATATTACTCTATTTGCAGTAACTTAGTTATCTTTTTTTGGTAAGTACAATGATGCTGGGAGTTAACAATGTACAAAACGTGTAGAAATATGTAGGTAATAAATATATTTTTTACATTTTAAAAGAATCCTTAACAAAGTTGTCACTGGGATACGAAACGAGCCAAAGGCGAGTGTATTAATAACCATTACATGAAACTTGCATACACTATTTTTTCTACAAAAACGAAATTTGATTTGAAAATAAAAAAATAAAAAAATGCACAAACCGGGTCTCGAACCACCCTACGGGACCACATTAAACTAACATAAAACGTATATGTTACTGTTAGGCAAAATTAGTAATAGATTATTGTAAACAAAAATTAATAAGTTTAAATATGTATTTACTTTGGTCATTAAGTATTTTTGGTCTGGTGCTCGACATTTTGGTCTTTTCTCGACATTCTACAAAAAATATTGGGTCTGCCTACTTGGTTATTTAAGAATCTAGATTTCTATTGGTCAATTTTTCAATTTCATTATGAAAACCAGTGTTATAATGAGTATCATCGTGAAAGTAAAAATTGGCATTTAATCAATAATTCATAGTATAGGAGTAGAAAAAGCTTATATTTAGAATCATTTATTGAAATTTGTTAATTTTGACATATTGTTGTCCAGTTTTTCCAGGCAGCTCTGAAAACTGATTTTCCTATCGATTCCCCTTAATCGTTACAAAACAAAAATAGCCTTATATTATAAAACAATATTAAATAACACTAATAACAGTAAATTAGTGGGTAATAAAATTCCAAATAAACGAATAAACTCAAGTAAAAAAGAAATTAAAGCTAACAACACCTTGTATTGCATGAAAACACAATGAATCGAAAGACTGGTGAGAGGTGGGTGTAAATTTCTGGTTCCCGCGTGACGTAATTGCGCGGCTCGGACGCAATTTGGAGTAGAAATCAGCATACCGTGAGTAAGTGTATCGTGATATACCGTACAAAAAAATTAAATATTCACTAACAGCTCTGCTAACAACTATCAGTAATACCTCTAAACTAGTACAATACTGTGAAGAAACCCTTTACATGCTACAAGGGGCACATTAAAGAATTGCAGGTAATGAAATGGCAGACCTGTCAGCTGAAGAAGTTACTTTCAAAGAGTTCAGGCTGAGACAAGGAAATAACCATACAAAAAATTCACTGGAGAAAATGAATAAGGAATTGGTGACTGCACACTGCACCCTGAGAAAGCATCTGCACAGAATGGGCAAAGTTAGTGGAAGTATATGCAGAAAATGTGACCCCTATGATGGAACACCTACTCACATAATCTTCTATGAGAACTTATGAGGAGTCAGACAGAAGCACTCTGGAGAGAAAATAATAGAAACATCATAACTACTAACAATCCCTCCAGCCAAACTAGTGGCCTGTATAGAAAACAATAAGCTTCTGGAATGGGAGTAGATAACATGAGAAATGGTACAAAAGTTCAGTTCAAGTGCCTGGGCTTTTGAGTACAACCCAAACGTATGTACGAATGAGTAAATAAATGGTACAAGCGTATAGATATTCTTTGTTGACTCAATATTCAATTAATTAACCTACATTTCAAAGTTCAACAGCTGACGGACTACTTTGACCGTAAGTCATTCATGTAAGAGTATTGCATATGCGGAATAATTTTGCTAAGGTTAGATATAACTTTTAGTGCCCCATAAATATCAATTAATAGAAAAGTTGAATGTCAATCTCGTTACGGAAAGTTTTTAGTGCTTGGAACTTGGTTGGGCTTGTGCAGTATGCTCTGTGGTCTTCCGAGGCATGGAATTTAAGAATTGCATTTCTTGTTTCCATCAGCTCAGTATCAGAAACTGTGATATGTGTGGATATATTAGTAATTTCACAAGATTATTGGATTGTTTCAGAAAACGATGAAGGAAATCTTCCAGTGTTCTGGAAGAGAATAAAAATTGCAGTTTTCACTTCAACTCGCGCCTTTTTATTAAAACGTAATGGAATACAGGGAATACATGACATGAATACATGACAAAAGTCATAAGGCCAGTGTAGACTGATACAGGGTTCACACTAAGTAATCTTTTTCAAGTGCCTCCTATTCATCCCGTCTGTGTTTCTTGAAACATCCTGTATTTCACGTTAGCTGGTACCACATCCTTCCACTCAAATCTAATGATGGTGTTGTATCAAAACAAGTCACTTATTTTCTGAATTACCTGTATTATATTCTGTAGTTTCACTCAGATTTCTATTTAAACCCAATTTTTCCAACATAAATACCTTCAAAATAATTCGTATAGTAAATGTGGATAAGAAAATATCCAATTACACTTTACGGAGAATAAAAGGTACAAAATAAGTGGCTTAGGTATTTGTTTCGCATTTTCCCATGTTATAATGTAATTAGAATCGCACATTAAGGAAATTAGTTGAAAATATTCTCGTCTAGGAAAAAGATTCAGTCTAATAAAATTAGCATTCTTGCATTATTATTAGTTTCAACATAAGTCTTCGAGTTTAAAATTTCATTACAAAATTATTCCAGAAAGAACACGACAAATTCTAAATACACCAGTTTTTATTATTTCTCGAATTTCTGTTCCGATTAAACATTCGGTCTAATTCCACTTATCATTCGATTCAGATTATACCAGCCACGAAAGGACTTTTATCAGAAAACTTGGAGATCGAGCCAGTCCTTGTAAGCTAACAAAAAAATGTCCAAGAAGAAATGGCGAATCTATGAATACAAATCACGAACGCTAGATCAGACAGCTATTTTCGACATAAAATACATTAAAGATATAAAAACATTAAAGTACTGTTTGACAAACTTTTAACATAAATTGACACAAGGGTGAGCGCAAAAAGGCTGCCGTTTTTGTGTTTTATTTCCGATATATTCCAAATACTTAGAAACAGCAGAAAAATACAATTAAGCATAACCTCAGATTTGATAGACTTTTGTTTTGTCATACACAGAACCACAGGTATAGGTATTCACTATGATAAAGCTCTTATGATTGATCGGCTCCATTTTTCTAAATTAAAGTGTACCGTACCTACTAATTATTTGGACTTTTTAAAATAAAACAAAAAACAATAGTAAACATTAAAAACGTGAACCACATCATTAGTTCAATATTTAAAAGTTAATTAAGAATAATGGCACATGCCCTCCTATAAGTAGATCTACAGTGACGAAATTAGTAAATAAAATAAATAAAACTATAGATGTTTTATCAGATGTTCAAGAAAACTGTAAGGGCCAGTTGTATGAAGCATAGTTAACCTAATGTCTATGGTTAACCCACGATCACAGCTATTAGAGCAATTTACAATGGAAAACGTGGATTGTTTTGAAGAGTTACGGATGATGAGGATTTTCTAAAAATGATAAGAGAAGTAGAATAAGGTTAATTCACTTATTTGTATACGGCTTTTATACCTTATTGAGATTTTATGCTGGGTTTTAGGTTTAAGGAGAAACGCTCGCATATTTCGAGCAAGATTCAGAACATCAAAAGGCACTGCAATTTAATTTTTTTATATGGATCACCGCCAGTGCCTTAATATTAACAGCACGTCACTTGTTCGGTGTGTAGTTGCACTGATAAAATTAAATTCTTCAGCCATCTGAAGCCACAAATTTTTCTTATGCCGAGAACTTTATGCATCCGTTTTCTTACACTATATAACGTTTTTATACTTAGCAACTAGAGAAATCAGCGTCGATTCTTCAGAAGAACTGAAATTTGTAGTACCTACGCTTGTTTTCTTCATCTGCCATCTTTTCACTTCCAAGAGAACACACAAAATGATATTTAACGCCAAGCACGCTTTTGATCATTGACTGTCATTGATTAACGATTTCACTGTATACAAAAACTGTGACGATTTTTTATGTAAGTACCAACAATATTGATAAAATTCACGAATGTTACTAGGGATTCGGATAACCAACATAAAAATATTAATTTGACTGTGGTTCAACTGATCACAACACGAACATCTTTCGTACAACGATTGATTGATTTGACTATGGTGAACCTGGTTCAGTTGATCAATTGGTTAACTACGTTACATACAACTGGCCCTAAAACATCTACAAGTATATTGGCAAGAAATCGCGGTATTTCTAGAGGGTCCATACAAACTATTCTGCATAAAAATAACTTTCATCCTTATAAAGTTCAAAGGCGAGAATGATTTTGATAGGCGATTACAATTTGGTGAAATAGTGACAGAGAAAATAAGGATGCATAACAATTTCTCAGATTTTTTGGGTATTCAGTGATGAAGCCACATTTTGCTTGAACGGTTCTGTTAACAGACATAATTGTCGGTACTGGGGGTCTATTCTCAAACAGTGACATTTTTTGTCGCATGCGAGATTTTACTTTTTTGTATACATCCTTGATTGACAAAAGTATAATCTCGCATGCGACAAAAAATGTCACTGTTTGAGAATAGACCCCCTGGTCAGATTGTAATCCGCACTGGAAGGGGGAGGTTCATACACAGAGTCCACAAAAAGTAAATGTGTTGGCGGGTTTGATGAAAAACCATTTGATCGGTCCTTTTTTTTATTGAAGGTGCGCTGACTGGTGCTAAATATCTTGACTTACTCCAAAATGAAATTATACCTGAAATAAATCGATCATTTCCCAATATCAACGTATACTTTCAACAAGATGGCGCACCTCCACATTTATCAAAGAGACGTTAAGCAATATTTAAATACAATTTTCCCTCAGAGATGGATTGGTCGAAGAGGTACAATTGGGTGGCCAGCAAGATCACCCGACTTGACACCACTCGATTTTTTTCTCTGGGGCTACCTGAACAGACAACTAACTTAAACGATTTAAAGGACGCATACATCTCGAAATGTAGGGAATTACTCCACAAATGATCAACGATTCTATTCGTAGCTTCGAAGAGAGATTTTATCATTGTCAACAAACAAATGGCCAGCATTTTGAGCACTTTTTGTAATGAAGTATTTGCAACTTAAATAATTGTTTAGTTTATAAATTTCCTAACACGCAGTTTTGATAAAATTTGAACTTTAATATTTTTGTTAAATTTCTATCATAATATCCGAGTCAAGTTATAGGTACATTGGGATTATTTTTGGTAAAAGAAAAAAGTAAGCTTTTTGTGATGGGTCACACGACCTAGGTTGTCATATTAAAAAATTTAAGATGGCGGCCGTACGCTGAACGCTGACGTCAAAAGCATTTAACATTTTTCTCAAATATGCAGAATAGAGTCTCATTCATCGTCCTAGAATTTCATAACTTTGCCTTTATTCGTTTCAAAGATAATCCCTTGGTGCGAGATTTTCCAGCACCGCTGTATAATTACTTCATACAATAGTTTTTGGGCATGGAAATCACGATTATACTGATTTTTAAAAGTAGTGGTTTCTCCCATTGTATTATCTATAAATACAGCGTTGCTGGAAAGTTTCGCACCAAGGGATTATCTTTTAAACGGATTAAGGGAAAATTCTAGGTCATGAATGGGACTTTATTCTGCACATTTTAAAGCAAATTTAAAATGTTTTTGACGTCAGCGTTGAGCGTACGGGCACCATCTTAAATTTTGTCAAATGGCAGCCTAGGTCGAGTGATGAATCACAAAGGAGCTTATTTTTCCAAAAATAATAGTTACCTATGTATCATTTCATTCGGAAATTTTCAAGGAAGTTTGATAAAAATATTAAAATTTTAATTTCGAACGAAACTGGATGTTACAGAGATTTATAAACTGAATATTCATTAAGAATTCGTCACAATAAGTGCTTAAAACTCTGGCCATTTGTTTGTTAATGATGATACAATCTCTCTCCGAAGATACGAATAGAATTGTTGATCATTTGTGGAATAATTTTCTGCATTCCGAGTTAAATTTTTGCTTCAATCTGCTTTATTTAAGGTTAGCTATCAAACAAACTCAAAATTGACATATGATTCTTCTCAGAATAGTTTGCATACAACAAATATAATGTTTTTTTCCTATACACTGTTGAGTAATCATACAAATTATGGGCACTTAAAAATGTATAACTTAAACAAACTTTGCAGAATTTTTACATTCAAATTTATAACTAATATTATCTGGGTTTACAAAGAGATGTTAAACACATGACCCTTATATGCATCCTTATATGAATACTGTCTTTCCCTTCTTCCCACCGTTATAAAATAACAGCGCTCGACGGGCGACGTCCCGTATAATATGCCAAATTAAATGCAAGTAAGGACGTAGCGACTGTACCATCCAAGTCACCAGATAGTCACCAGCGGCATCAGTGCTTTACGCGATAAATTCGAACGAGTGAAACATCTTATATTTTTATTCTGTAATCTTTGGCTCGATGAAGATCCCTACCACTGGTGAATTTGGCAAAATTTCTGTCACAGAAATAGATCGACTAACAAAAAAGCAGCTTAATCAGTAATTCACTCTGAAACTGGATTTAATATTATATTTAAAAACCGCTTTGTGAACGATTACACATTTTTTCTACCATATTAGTAAATAATATTGGAATTTAATGCTGTGTCATACACCTACACAATTATCACGGTTATTGTTCTATACGTGCAGCTTTTTTCAATTTACAATAAATATTGAACAAACTTCATTGTTTATACATTTCGAGTGGTTTTGTTATAAATGAGGGTATAATATTTAAATAATATGAATGGCTTGAATACATTTGGATAAATTGAAAATATAGGACCAGAATGATTACTGCTTTATTTGTTATTATTGTTGTTTGTTAATGTTTTCGGTGATAGGAGATTGATTTATGCTAGAGCTGATAAAATCGTCAATTCAGCAATGTCTGTTCAACCAATGTGGACATATTCAAGGGTAATTAACTTTTCACCAGCTACACCTTAGCCTGTTGGACATTTTGTGTCTTATGGCCCTACTTTCATAACATCCATTCTGTTACTATAGTTTGTCCCAATATATTCTGTTTGTGACCAGTGGGAAAACTCATTGTTCTGATACTCACTCACTTTGAGTAGTTCTTCAGCTCTGTGCTCTGACTGCTCTTTAACAAATATTTTTCCATGGTGCATGGGAAAGTCATCTTCTACCCCTATTTTCATTTGATCCAGTCCCGTATGGTACATTTGTGCGGGTTCTGGACCAATATATGGAACTGTTGAATCTTCTTGGCCAGTTCATCACCTCATTTATTGTCACAGTGTCCTGGAACTCACACCAAGTTATTTTGTTGGGCTTTGAGATGACACTGGATTCTTCTCTGCTATTCCACATCAGTCTTGATATCAGTTTTGGGTACATAAGAGCCTTCAATTACACCTGCCGTATATTGAAAGAAAGCGTACATATCCGCCTGGAATAAGGAGGTGTTTGTTCCTATAGCGTCAATTTACGTTTGAAATATGGTTGTGCATTTCTTTTCCTGTTGTATACAAAATTATAATTATTCAGGTCCAAAGACAGCCAGTTCCAAGTTTGCATGGAGGAAGTTGGTATACATTGTAATGAATAATTTACTTTACTCTTTTGCACAATTACTTAAAGACCACCTTGCACAATAAATTAGATCGATACTTTTCAAATAATGTTTTTCTCAATTCAATTCTCTGCTCACGAATTGAATCTCATAGTATTTTTTTTAATGAACCTGACAAAATACAATAACATTTCCAACGAAGCAGATCACACGAACATTTCCCGAAACTTCAGCTCAACTAATTATATAAAGCCAGATGTTTGTGAAGAAGTTGGTTTAACTGTGACTGTACGGCAGTGACAGCTGTTACTTCGTTACCTTCACCATTCTCCAGAGAACTCTCTTTGAAATTCGTCATATTTATCACAAGTTAATATGGAAGTGTTAATCTTGATAAACTGTACACATTGGCTAGACAGAAATATGTAATAACTCCCTGAAAAGTTTTAACTGGATGATGGTGCTTAATATTTGAATTATTGAATCGATAATACCACTTGAAACTGAAACAGATTCGGAAGTCAGTAAGATGTATAACGAGCTGAACGTATAGCTGGAAATAGACCCCATAATTGCAAACAATCATAACATGCAGAACGGCATGGAAAGAAGGACCTGCAATCAATGCAGAAGCAGTCTGCTACATGGATGGGTCAAAAACCGAGGAATCAATCAGATAAACTCCTTAATGACTGCTTGGAAGCAATACTAGAATTAGGTAGTCAAAATGAAATGTACTAAGCCTGGATGCCAGGGTACACAGACACAAAGAGCAGCCGAGAAGGAATACTTTCCCCTTAGTTCAGAACATTTCCGTATTATAGCGAAAAAGCTGCAAAAAACAATTAATTTAATTAACTTCACATTATATTTTTCAGCTGAGAAGAGACTGTTTTTTATATTGAAGATTTTTCTGAAAGTTGTCCCAAACATAAGAATAGATTTCAATATTGGAATTCATAATTATTCTACACGAAACGAATGATTTTCAGCAACCTAGGACAAATTATAGTCGAACACCACTCATCATAATGGTGTGCATAAATTCAATGAAGCCCCACATAAAGCAATTTGAGAAAAGTATTATAGCTTTTATTAAGTGGGACTGGTAACCAAAACATTTTGTTGAGGGAGAGAATGAATATATGCGTTATAAATTTCATTTCATCTTGAAAAATATTGGCCGATGTCAAACTTGTCTAGTCAGCAAGGTCAGTAATTTCACGTTTAGCGATTGGATCATTAACGCTGTCTTGAAATAAACAATATAAATAATGGGGACAAAAAATTAGTTAGAGTCCAGTTAAATACTGATGTAGCCCATTAAGCGAGGTGTATCTGTATCTCTGAAAGTAGATATTTGTCCCTGGTTTTGGGGAAAAATACTGATAGTAAAAGCAGCCAAGAGAAATTGCTGGAAATTATTTGCGACCACAAAATTTCAGCCCTAGGGGGCGTGACTTCTAAAACTATTATTATCTTGGATAATCGCAGAATGAGCTATAACTTTGATATCCTGATTTGAAAGCCCATTCAATGTCCGTTGCTATAGTGACATTTCTTTGTATCTGTCATCAGGGTATCTGAATTCCAGCCCTGGAATGAGAATTTTTTTTATATAATAGTATATTAAAGTATAAGTGGATATTAAGGTCTTTAAAACATGCGCGATTTTTCGAGCACGACGGCACTCCGGCTCGAAATAGAGCAAGTGTTTTAGAGTCCAGTTATCCATGAATACTTTACGCAATTTTTTTTATTGTTGCACTTTGAAATTATTAATACTGGTATGTATTACTACTATAACAACAACAAGAAATGGAAATTGGTTGAATTGCGTTGTCATGGAAATGAGGAAAACATAAACTAATTTGCATTTTGATGGAAGTTCAACATCATTGAGTTCTAAGAATGTTAATAGTATTCAATTTAAATACCATTTCCTCCGATTTTAAAATCGAAATGCTACAATCTCTAACAATACCAACTGTACTTTCCATTCTCATTTATAAAATTGAAATTGTCAAATATTGTTCGAATGAATGTTTTGACGTTAAAAAGTACTTCTTTCAGATATATAATATTAAAATTATCATTCAGACTTAGTTTCTTGAGTTGTTGATGTTGCCATGGTAACTTCAAGAAACGCGCGTGTTTGAAAGTTCGATTTAAACACGCTAAGGCGTGCTTTGAATAGGTAAAATGGTTCACTAATAATAGTTATTCATGTACCAAGGCAGTAAAGTGATTCTTTATCGGACGACTCTAAAATTATGAGACGAGCGAAGCGAGGCGAATAACAGGCGAGTCCGATAAAGACACTTTACCGACGTGGTGCATACAAAATTTTATCGCCAATTGCTCAGAATTCAGAATATAAGAAACTGAGGTATATTTCATTGCATTTTATCATGACAAAGTGAACAGCACATACAGAACAAATCTACTTATCATTTGTTATTTTACACCCTGAAGCATTATAAAAGTTAATTCCTGAAGTCGTAGAAGTTCCCACAATAATTTTTCATGAATAAATCGCAAGAAAACTATTATGAAGCGTGACACTGAGAGATGATGATTTTCGAGTAATGTCAAAGTCAAAATACTTTACCTGCCGCATATGTCACTTTACCTGCCGCAAATGCGGCATATAAAGTAAAGGAAGGTAAACTGTTTGTTTACTTCCGGAAATCAATCTGATAATTGACGGCTTTACTGACGGTTGGCGATGAAAAAAAATTATCAAATGAAATTAAAAGAATTATGAATCAATATATTATTATGATTAAATAGATGAGGTTTTTCCTTGATGTTTGAGAAAGCTACTGTATTAGCGAAATGCGTCACGAATATGTATTGAACTTAGTTCAAATATAATGAAGATTTAAGCAAATTAAATTGTTTCATTTTATTGTTCAATATATTATTACATAATAATAAAAATTTAAAATATCACGAACTAAAAGTCCATTTTTCAATTATAATCAATACATACTTAGCCCTTGGGCCTATCATAGTTAAACGTGGCAATATCGAATGTTTTCAAATAGTTCATTTTTAATAAAATGGCGACGTCTATTGACAGTTGCTGAGATGTTGCTAGGGAAGCCGTGCGATTTACTTTTTCTACTCTCACAATAGTAAATTCCATATCTTCTGTATGTTCCTTGTGGTATATTATTCATTCTTTTTTTAATTTCTTGGGAAATTAAACCACAATATTTTTAATTTCTTCATTTCAACGTTTCGGTAGCGTTCCAGCTACCGTTGTCAAGAAAAAATAAGTAGAAATTAATTTTTATCCCTAACTGACACAACAGAAAAAAGAGTAAGTTCCATATTACCTACTATTTGGTTACTAAGTAAATAGATCATTACGGATACTGACACGTAATGACTAGCACGTAATAAAAAAAATTACGCTTCAGTTCTAGGAAAACAACAATTTATCACCCAAGCCTAGTCAGTCAATGGTTTCGAGTAACCATGGAAACGAGTTAGTGTAGAGGTTGTTTTGACGTTTAATAATTAACAAGACTCGCTGTCAGTAGCTGTTAGTGTGAATGTACATTTGTTTTAAAGACAAATAATTGAAATAAGCTCATCAAATAGTGAAAACGAACTAAGTAGCACACCACTCAATATTATACAATCAGCCGCGGACACTACTGACAACATATTGCCAGAAAAGTCAAGAGGAAGATATGAAAATGTATACCGGCAGTTTATGGACTGGCGAACAACTAACAATGTAAGTTTATTTTCTGAAAACGTACTCTTGGCATATTTTGGAGAAATCACTAAGAAATTCAAACCGTCTCCATTATGGGCAATATATTCGATGTTGAGAAGTACTATAACTTTGAAGAATAATGTCAATATTGAAGATTACAAAAAATTCCGAGGTTACTTAAAAAGACAATCCGACGGTTTTGAAAGCAAAAAATCGAAAACCTTACATTCTGATGAGATAAAACTTTTTTTTTATAAGGCTCCTGATGTGCAGTATTTTTTTCTGGCTACTGTTCAATAAATGAATGCTTCTTGTTATTCTTGCGTTTTATTTTTATTAATGAAGTTGTTCGTAGAAAAAGTCTAGTACACAACTAAAGTTGTCAGCTTATTACATGCTCATAGAATAACTACACTCGCCGCTACGCGGCTCGTGCGCAACTTTTCTATTCGCATGTAATAAGCAACTTACAACTCTTCTTATGTAATATTCTATTACAGTTGTGCGTTTTTTTACCGTGCGTAATAGACATCATTACTTTGATGCCGACTGTGTGTTATTGACTGATTACAGGGGGGGGTCGTGGGTAAAATCAATATTATATACCAGAATTGAGATGAGTACACCCAAAACCAAAATTATTTCCAATATATTTAGGTATATTCGTTCAATCTTCGAAAGACACATTTTGCTTGAACGGCTCTGTTAACAGGCATAATTACCGGTACTGGTCAAATCCTAATTCGAATTGGTTTGAGGCTTATACATTTTGATTCACCTTAAGATGGAATAATACCCGACATAAATCGATTATTGCCTGATGCCTGAATTACAAAAAAGTGGGATTAAGTGGTCGGCAAGATCCCCCTACTTTACCCCACTTGATTACTTTCTCTGTGGATATATGAAAGACCGCGTTTATATCAACAGACCAACCATTTGTAGGATCTTATACATCGAAATGCAAAGAATTATTCCAAAAATTATCAACGCTTCTATTAGTAGCTTCGAAGAGAGATTGTAACAAACAAATGGCCATTGCTATCATCACATTATGTAGAATAAAGTCCCAATCATAACTTCCCCTTCGTCTGTTTAAAGATAGTCCCTTGATGCAAGTCTTTCCAGCAACGCATCTAATGGTACAATCTAATTATTTCAAATTGTTTATAAACTGGGAATACCCAATATCTCAATTTTCACTTATAATTGCCCAAGTGGTTTGTATTTTATCGGGTAAATTTGGGTTGTGTAATGAGAAACTATTTCCTATCAATTTGACGAGAATGACTGTCAACTATTAAAAACACGATACCGAAGGTGGAGTGTTTTAGAATTTGAACAACACAAATTTACCCAATATCAATACAAACCTCGAGTGTAATTCGGCAGGACAATTTAATGAATGAGAAATTTGGAAACATATCAATGCAAACTTTATTTATGAAAGAATAAAAATAAACACATTTTTATTTTAATGTACAATTAAACACGTTGAATGCCACCGTGGACAAAAAAAAATTGGTCCCTCAGGCCAAATTTTTTTTTCGCTTCTCTTAAAAGGAAAATAACCATAAATAACTCATTTTGCTACTAGAATCTAAAATAAAAACATTTGGAAATTCAAACAGAAAAAAACAAAAATGGTGACACAATGGTCTCATGCAGCCACTGAGTTGCAATTTTTGACCTCGGGCCATATGAGACCAATGTGTCACCATGCCGATTTCATGTTTTCACAAGTCTCAACATGTGAGTAGAGGTAGATGTTTACAATATCAATTAATCAATTCAGTTGTTTTTCCACTTTCGGCACGTAAACATGTCTCATTGCTAGGAAGAACAGCGAAATTTACAAAAGTTATTGCAAGAATGTTTTTCCGATGAAGAGGATATGAGCGATTTTGAACCTGACGGAACGTCAGATGAATTTGAACCCGAATCAGATAACGATTCTGACTTTGATTCAATAGAATATCAACCGCGCAAAAAGAAGAAAGTTTTGACAAAAATAAGTAGCTCAAAACGCACTGCCAATTCACACCAAGTGAACTTAGGAGCATCGACGTCTAATGAGATTACCCAATCAGCCAGTAAACCACAACATAATATATCAGATACTATTGAAGATGTAATTCGACAAATGCAGGTTTCTTCATCTGGTGACGAAGAAGAGGATCAACAAGTGACTAATGGTACATATGTATGGGAACCAGTGACTGGTTTGATTTTTTGGAAACCGAAGATGGTACTGGATTTACAGCGGAATTGTATGAAACAATACACAATTTTTTTTAGCGCATAATGCAAAAAAAAATATAAAATAACGAAACATTTGTTACCTTTATTTTAAGTTTTTATGTAGAGTTTAGTTTTATTATTATGTAGTTGTACTTCTTTGTAATAAATAAATAAATTAGTACTGAGGAAACCAGAAGATTATTTTTCTAGTTTGAAACAAAAAAACAAGAAATCAGATTGCTGTAGGGTGCCACATCGGTCTCGCATATCCAGGCCAAATATGGCAATTGTACCGTCAGGCCATGCCTTTTAAGATCCCATTGATTCAAATGTATACAATGATACCAATGCTGCTTCATACAACGAAATATAGCGGCGATGCATATGAGTCTACATTGGTCTCACGAAGCAATTAATGCCCAGTTATGGATGAGACCATGTTGGTCTCATCTGGCACTCAACGTGTTAAAAACGCAGTTATTGAAATTCATACTAGGAACAGTGATATTGATGAATAAATGAATAAGTGGAAAAACCACTAGTATATTTGTCAACAGTAAAAACACAAAAGCTTTTTTTTTATCGGATAAATTTACGAAACAGTTTTGCCAATCACTAATTTTACGAGAAAAACTGACATGATAAAATCGCGACACCGAAGGTGGAGCGATTTTATCTAATGTCAGTTTCTCGAGCAAATTTAGTAATTGGCAAAACTTTGAGTTAAAGAGAAATTTATCTGATAAAAGAAAAGCTCGAGTGTTTTTTGGCAAGATAAATTAACGACAGAATATTGAAATTATAAGTAACCAAACTTGCGACTCATTGTCATTGTGTAAAAGTGACGTCCGCTTACTAGATATTGAGGAAGAGGAGTTTTTATCGCGATAAAAAAGGATGCACCTTTTTTATCGATGTCAAAGTGACAATAACATTTCCAGCTATATGACATTTTAACATTGGAGTTAATTTATGGCTGTAAAAGTTGAAGCTAACTTTTGCCGCTGTCAAAGTGACAATTGCACTGTGGCATATGCGATTTTTTATACGTGAATTAAATTGTCCATATAATAATATAGGGTTGTCCAAAAAAAACCGGAACTTCCTTTTTTATTGATATTTTTTTTATTTATAGGTCGATTTTATTGATGTCGGTTTTGTTCAAAAGATAATTGATCAAGACACACTACTAATCTAATATTTCGCGTTTTGTTTAAAAAAACAAAATGGCGGACACATCCAAATTTTACCAAACTTTAAAACTGACTGGACATTTTTTGTTTCGCACTGTATATGTTTGCGAATTATTTTACAAAAGTTCAGACATTTGTGAATGTAACGAGAGGTCAAACATAGAAATCGGTCAAAAATTGTCTGATGTATGGCTCGAAAAAAACAAGTAAGTATGTTATTTTGTTGGACCAAAAATAAAACTACCGTTTGCCCTAAATGTCTATATTCTCATGACTCTGTAGTAATGTCATAAAAAAGAAGGGTCAAGTTTCTATGAAAAGCAACAAATTATGAACTGGTAGTCCAGTGTTGCCGATGCAAAAATGAAAATTACCCGAACTTACTATTCAAATTATCAGAATTTGTCAAAATTACCAAAAGGACACATTGGTTATCTAAAAAAAAGGTAGAACGTGTCGCGGGACACACGGTAGGAGCTTTAGTTCCTTTTAAGCAAAAATTATGTAATACATTTGACGTTATAGATAAACGATTTGCATATTCTTTGGTGGTTGAGTAGTAAGCATACCAGACTCTCACGCGGTAGACCCGGGTTCGATTCCCCGCGAGGAAATTTTTTTTACTGTTAATTTTATCTTTAAATAATTATTCTGCTTGATATTAATAACGACAACAGGTATACGTTTGAAATATTTAGCAGAATATTCATCATTATAGATAATGGTACGGTACCCTTCATGAGGGAGTCCCACTGGCAACATCTACCTATAACAGCATCGTATATTTAAAAAGGGAAACCGTAGCATTATACAAATTGGACATTCAAGAACTGTACGTTTACCACAAAAAAATTAGTGGAAACATAAAATTGAAACATAAAATAACATACTTGTTTTTTTCGAGCCATACATCAGACAATTTTTGACCGATTTCTATGTTTGACCTCTCGTTACATTCACAAATGTCTGAACTTTTGTAAAATAATTCGCAAACATATACAGTGCGAAACAAAAAATTTCCAGTCAGTTTTAAAGTTTGGTAAAGTTTGGATGTGTCCGCCATTTTGTTTTTTCTAACAAAACGCGAAATATTAGATTAGTAGTGTGTCTTGATCAATTATCTTTTGAACAAAACCGACATCAATAAAATCGACCTATAAATAAAAAAAATATCAATAAAAAAGGAAATTCCGGTTTTTTTTTTGGACAACCCTATATATAAAATAGTTGAGAAAAAAACAAAGTTCACAAAAAAAAAACAGTTCAGTAGAATCTAAAATATCTCTTTCTAGACAGAATTGAACGGAAGGCCGTCAATGAAATTACCTATTATTTCAGGCGACAGGTTGAAATCAAACAAACGCTTCGGAATCCAGAAAATTTAATTGAAATCGTGGGAGAGGAATTTCATAGTATTTATCGAAGTTTAGTAGACAATGACGAGAAGTAGTTCCAGTAATTAACAGACTGCAGTGCGACATCTAATATTTCCTTTTCTTAAACCGAACAAGAGAGTTAAACAGGTGCATTTAAGAAAATCCTCAACCGCTTAAGTAGTGATACCTATCTCTTTTAAGAATCTCTCCCTGTTTCTCTGTATTCTATTTCGTGAATGAGTATTTGAATAAATTATTTTACTTCCTATATTACAGAAATCTTTGAAGTAGTATATTTCTTGTGGTTGGATGCTAAAATAAAATTCCAAGTTTGCAGCTGTTTTTCTAATCTTAGCTGCACAAGCGTTTCGCATCTTCGGGCAAAACTAAAACTGTTTAAAATTCAAACGATACAAACGTAAGCTGTATTGATAAAAACATTTGGAGTATTTCTCGTATCATTTATATAACAATTGCCTTTTTCTTTTTTTTTCTGGTTATTAACAAACATAATAACAGTAAAACTAAACTCAGACGGACCACAGCGACGCAACACGACAACTTCATAAATGTGGTTGTTAGTGGTCGGAGGTCGTGGTCAGTGCTGCCAGACGTGACTTCAAATAAGGGCCCTAATAAGAAAATATTATGCACGGATTTTTTTAAATTTATTTTATTATTAATAAAATTTAATGTTTATGGTAAAATATAAGAAAACATAAATTATTATATAAAATATAAAAAAAAACATACATTCTACTCATCTACTCTTCAAACATTAACTCAACGTAACATCTGGAAAAAAATCACTGTCAAATAATCATAAAAATAACAAATTCTATTTAAAGCAAACTTAGACATCGTCTCCATCGTCCTTTTGATAAATAATATTATTTGAAGACATTGCCTTTATATCTGACAAGTAACTTCAAAGCTATAGCATTCGCCGTTATATCGTTGTGATGATATCTATGTCCCATGTTGTTTCACTTAAGAAATATAGATTAGCGTTTTATTCAAAAAATTGATATTACTTTATGCCTCAGTAAAATTATGTTTTACTTATCGATTATTGTACAAGTGAAATTTCAACTTCAGTTTGGGATAAAATTATGTTACAATTCGATAATTATGTTACATCTGGCAGAACTGGTCGTGGTAGGTCGCTGTAGTTCGTCTGAGTTTAGTCTATGTGTTTCTGTTGTCGTCATCTGTCGCTGTGGTCCGTCTGAGTTCAGCCTCTACTGCATTTTTAATATAACCACGACCTCCGACCACTAACAACCACATTTATGAAGTTGTCGTGACGCGTCGCTGTGGTCTGTATGAGTTTAGCCTTAGTGGGCGGAGGTCGTGTTTATATTGAAAATGCAATAGAATTTAAAGCAGTACTCAGACGAACGACTCCTTGTAGTTCATCTCAGCGACGATCGCTACCTGTGGACGGTATCACCCACAAAATTGGCGTTGTTGGTGGTTCAATGCTACTCCTCGTTCCTCCATACTGAAACTAATGAATATTACCGAACACCACTGTCGTATTCAACGACAACAAAAACACAAATTAGTCGCGTCGCTGTGGTCCGTCTGAGTTTAGCCACAACCACATTTGTGAAGTTGTCGTGACCCGTCGCTGTGGTCCGTCTGAGTTTAGCCTGTACACATTTCGTATTTTTTGTCTCATCTACAGTTTGAGTTAATATTGTTGTAAGGCAATGAAAGGATTACAACGACTGATAATTATTCTAATAAAAAAAAGAAATAACCAAGACACACAGGAAATCACTGAGAGAGTACAATATTTCCCAAAATTGTCAAATCGTGAGATATTGTGAAAAATATTGAGTTCATCTCAACTTCTCTCCGATGACCGGCGAAGTACTAGGATTGCTCTCTACAAAATGGCAGAAAAACAGTATGAACCAATACAAGCACCGACGGATAATTGAATATCGGATGAACGGAGGCATGGCTCTCAGTAATTCTTTAAGCAAAACAACACTGTTTGTACTTCTGCCTTGTGCCCCACGGAGAAGACGTTCGAGGCCAGGGTACGGCGCACCAGGTAATAAGAGGGACGTTTCCCACGCAAAATTCTGAGTAAGCGGTCCCAAAAACCCCTTATAAGGATTTTAGGTCCACCTTTTTCGATTTTGTTTGGAAAACCCTCGGAAACCATGTTCAAGAGCAGGTTCCGGTGCACCAGGTGGTGGGAATGTCGTTTTCGACGTGAAATTGTGATTTCGCGCATCAAAAAACACGCCTCCAATAATTTCCGGGCTGTTTTTGTCGATATTGTCAAGAAAGTTCTCGGGGATGATGTCCAGGTCGAGGTTCGGGAGCACCAGGTGTACGGGGGGTGTTCGCCGATGCCATATTTGAATTAAGCTACCCGAAAAAAACCCCCGGGCGCGGAGTTTTTTTCGTTCCCCTCGTGATTTCATGGAGAGTCCCACGGAGACGAGGTTCATCGGCGCTCCTGAGCTTCAGGTGTCCGGGGGGTCAATTTCAACATCATAATCGTGATCAGCGACCTCGAAAACCTCCGGGTACCCGATTTGAGCCAGTTCTGACTCACAGAGTTTTTACATTCTCCAAAAGGCCTCCCAAAAGATGCATTTTTGGCATGCAATTTTGACTGCAGCGATGCAATTCTCGATTTGTAATGGGAACAAAGTAGGTACATTTTTTACAAATAATTTTTCGAAGCGAATGCAAAAAATTCGCATTCCGATCCGTCTTTAGGGAAAAAATTCCGAACTTTTTTGCTTTATCCGCTCGACTAAAATATGTATTTACCTTGGTCATTAAGTATTTTTTGTCTGGTGCTCGACATTTCTTTTACAAACTAACGCAGAAGATTCAAATTGTCATGAATCACACGAATCTCTTAGAAACTCTCAAACATTCTACGGAAATCATTGGATATGCCTAATTGGGTATTGGAAAATCTAGCTTTCTATTGGTCAATTTTTCAGTTTCATAACAAAAACCACTGTTATAATGAGTATCATTATGAAACTGAAAATTGGCATTCAATTAATAACTTGTAGTATAGGAGTAGTGAAAATACCTCATCTGTTACTCCTCACATTCTCAAAACTATGACATTTTAGTTACTTCTAAGAACTGATAATTTGCTGAGTCCAACCTCATAGTATGATGGTTACCAGTAAAGAATGGAAACTAAATAGTGTGCCCTCTTGTCAGTGACGTCACATTGAAATAGCGAGAAAATATAATCCAAATGAAAAAAATAATGTTGACATTTGTCAGTTCTTAGCACATGCGAATTAATGAATTCGTGTGAAAGTCTCACATGATGAAAGTTAATTATCTGCAAGGTCACTACGTTCACCTAACTTTTAACTATAGATATCGCGGACCGTGACCGTTCAACTAATAAGAAACAACTACTTCCAGGCTATAGACCCCGACGGATATTGGATTACACTTCAAAGTCAAACGGGGTTGGCATATCTACAAGATATTTAACATCAACCATTCTGCTTTGCAATTAGAAGGGAGAACATTACTTGTAGATCGGTTTCGACGTATTTGCGCCTCATCAGTACAAGGTATATGTTCTCCGTCTGCAAGTTCAAAGAGCGTGATCACGGACTGAAGAATACACCAAAATCACAATCAATACTTGTCTTTCAGTAACAGAAGTGTAAAAGTTGTAACAGTAGCGAAATATTTTTCAAAACTTACAAAGCGTTAGAATAATTATTATTTTGCGATATCTATTTTTAACGCGCTTTATTGAATAAGACAATATTACAGGAAACTGTAATAATACTTCAACTTTCTCAATCATACATAATAAATGTTACATAATACATTTCACATGAGCATAAATCCACAGTGAGTGAGAATGACATGTTTCTTGCAGAAAATTATCAAGATCTTATTAATCATTTGAAGAACAATGAATTTTTTTCTCATCAATTTTCTTTGGCACTGACGTAGCCAATACCCAGCTACAACTCCAATGAATAAACTACTTAGTTTTATAATTAAATATTGTTCGTCAGAAGAATCCAATTAGATGAAAAATGTTTGTAATTCGGAAGGTACTGCGTTATATTAAAGAATCTTTTCTATGGACAACATTGTTTTAATATCATTATTAAAAGGTTGACGTAGATTAAAATTTCACTTTTTTTTATTTTATTAAAATTCCTTTCGAAATTAATCTGGACTATCCGCAAGTTTACGGTTTTCTTAATACCTTTCGCATATACCAGCAGCTTGCCTCCTTCATTAATTAACTTTGAAAACGGTTTTAAGCACACAAAAATTCTAATATATATTTTCTAGAAACCCCTCGAAAAATTTAATATATGTAAATTTGTAGATCATACAAGATTTTAATTAAAATTGAAAATATATTATAAATGTATGCAAGATAGTTGTGTAGCAAGGCGGTATAGCTGTTTTGTTGTATATTACGAAAACTAGTCAGTTTTAATTGCATTTTTTCAAATAAATTTTCCAGAATTATCACAAATAACAATATAGTCCAAGAGCTGGTTACAGAAAAAACAATGTATAAGGTACATGATATTTGACTAGCTGGATAAGTTCGATTAAAGTTCACTGATCACCCAGTCTGTCTGCGTGGTTAGGAAGATTAAGTACGTAATAGCCGATCAAAATCGATAATTTTTGAAAGAAAAAAAATGATAAGACTCACGGATAAAAGTTGTGTTAATATGTAGGATTTGTTGTTAGGAAATGTGTAAATTATTGGCAGACATTTTCATGGAAGTAAAATGGTCGGCAGACGGCAACAAAGTGGTGTTTTTTTTGTGAAAAAAAAATGATAAGCCTTATGATTAAAACTTACGCCAAATAATTATTTAACATAAATTAAAACTAAATCCAAAATGGCAGACAAACAAACGAATGATAACACCGAGGCAGACGCCGATGAACATCGTGGTCCCGAGCGCGCTTCACGCTTAAGACGCCGCGATTCACCCGCTGTTTGAGGTTTTATAAATTATTCAATTTTCAATGAAAACAATTTAGAGAGGGATCATTTTCTAACTAAAAGCATGCTCTTTCTAATGGTGTAAATTAAAACATTAAAAATAATTAATATAACCATAAACAATTTAAGTACAAAATATACTCTTTAAATCTAAATTAGTCAAATTTAACTGATTCTCTGTTGCTGACTTTTAGCTTTGAAAATTAGTGAATATTCACTAATTTAATAGTTAAATAATAAAAAAACAAAAACTAGTAGTCAAAATTATATGACTATTTGAAAAAGTGAAATTTCTACTTAAGAATAGTTAAATTTATCCTGGAAAATAGTGGAATATTCACTTTTTAAAGGTCGAATGATATTAAATTATGGTAAAACTTAGAGCGGCCGTACACGGACCACATATTTGCAGTCGAGACAATCACAAAAATGTGGTCACGTCAACTGCACCTTGTGGTTGAACCAGCAACATTTTTGTGGTCGACTTGCGGTCATATGAACCGCACGTGTAGTTGAAGCGACTGCAACCACATCACAGGGTGTTGATATATATCCTATATTTTGTGTTATCGCCTGCCAGAGTCCATATGTATCCAAAAGTATTCCAGCTGAAGAGAAACTTGCAATTACTTAAGGTGAGTAATTTGATCAATTAAATTATGTAATCAGTAGACTTCAAACGCGACGGCGCAACGCGATTCATACGACCACAAGAATGTGGTTCGTGTACGGCGAATGCAGCAGCGACCACTCGGCGGAGATCGACTGTAAGTAGACTGCAGATGCCCGTTTTGACTGCAGTGAACGCCCGTGTACGTATATGGTACAGTGTTTCTTATGGGTAGCTTGAGTTCGCCGAAACGCGACGGCAATTCTGTGGTCGGGTCGACCGCAAAATGTAGCTCGTGTACGGAGGCTCTTAGGATTTAACTGAATTACAGTTGAATAATTTACTAATTTTTTTTAGAATATCGTACATATACAACGCAGGTATGAAAAACGTTCCAAATATATACTTGAGTACGAGTTTGAGATTCATTTATAAATACGGGCATGGGCATGGGTACAGCCCTAAAGCCAAAAAAAAAAGACGCAACGTAATGTATTGTAACTTGTTTTTATCTCAAAAAGAAACGCAAACTTTGTCGATCCTTTTTATATTGATTCAACGTAAATTATTAGGTAGTAAACTATACAGGGTGGCAAAATACTTATAGTAATATCATGAAACTTCCTACGTTTCGGTTTTCGAATGCGATCTTTTCAACTAAAATATTTTCAATGATGGCAGACTTCCGATTCTACCGGAAGTCGACTGTAACTTTGTTGTTTTAAACGGAACATCCTGTATATTAATAAATTTTTAAAATCTACGTAAAATTTTAGTATACTTTTATCTAAAAATTTTTTTTCCGAAAAATGCATATTTTTTGAGTTATTAATTTTTTTTGTAAGAAATTTGACGGTTGTAGACCCTCACAAATTATTTTTTTCAGAGAATACCCTTGAAGATATGAAAATGGTTTCTGTTCGGTTGCTTTAAGCAAGGCCAGAACTATTTGAATCTATGTTGAAAAATTTTCCATTTTATATAGGGTGTGTATAGAAAGTTTCCAAAGTTTAACTTCATAAATATCAAATTTTTTTTCAAATAGAACCACCCCGTTTTTCTATTTTAATGCATTTAGGGGTGAAAAATGAGGCAAATTCATGTATACTTTCCTATACCTAAACCTTACCGTTATCCAGGGTTATGCAGGGTATCTCGTAAACTGGAGGAGATAGAAGAAAAGTTAATAAAATAAATATTTTAATGATCTACATGTCTGAGCATTTCGTATGATTATTATATTTTATACTCAAATTGTTCATGGTTATTAATTATTTTTAATGTTTTAATTTACACCATTAGAAAGAGCATGCTTTTAGCTAAAAAATGATCCCTCTCTAAATTGTTTTCATTGAAAATTGAATAATTTATAAAACCTCAAACAGCGGGTGAATCGCGGCGTCTTAAGCGTTAAGCGCGCTCGGGACCACGATGTTCATCGGCGTCTGCCTCGGTGTTATCATTGGTTTTTTTGTCTGCCATTTTGGATTTAGTTTTAATCAATGTTAAATAATTATTTGGCGTAACTTTTAATCATGAGGCCTATCATTTTTTTTTCACAAAAAAAAACACCACTTTGTTGCCGTCTGCCGACCATTTTACTTCCATGAAAATGTCTGCCAATAATTTACACATTTCCTAACAACAAATCCTACATATTGACACAACTTTTATCCGTTAGTCTTATCATTTTTTTTCTTTCAAAAATTATCGATTTTGATCGGCTATTACGTACTTAATCTTCCTAACCACGCAGACAGACTGGGTGCTTAGTGTTTGAGAACTTTAATCGAACTTATCCAGCTAATCAAATATCATGTACCTTATACATTGTTTTTTCTGTAGCCAGCTCTCCGTCTAATATAGCTGTCGACAACTTTATTTAGTTATCCACAAACATTTTTGGTAATTATTACAACAAAAAAGACCAAGTTGAAGTATTTCACACTCACTTGCAAAAAAACTGGGCCACCTTAAATCTTGCTGAAAAAGTCCAGGAAAGTTCTCCAAAAACGTTGATAGCTCATTTATACCGAGTGAAACAAAAACCATGTATTTGTAGTCAAATTTCTCAACACACTGTGGAACAGTGCGGGAAATTTGTAAAGCTTCTGCTCAGTTTATCACAAAGACCATCCTTTTTGTCACCTTCAAATTTTCATTCCACCTTGATATTTTTTGAAAATACACGTACTGAATTAAAATGCTGGAATTGTTCTAATTATTTAATATTTAATTTTTCTACGACCGTGCGTTTTAACACACTTTCCCGCACGCATTATAGTTTTGAAAGTGTCACTTTCCCGCACTAGTGCGGGAAAGTAAAATTATGCAAATTTTGACCTTATTAGATAGATTTTTACTTCGGAAGTTATAACTATTGTTGCAACAGGTAAATAAATATTTACGAAATAGTCCATCACATGAAATCTACATCTTTTCTAGCTTTTTGTTGCATTTTTATTTTTTTGAAAATATAAAATGAAGATATTTTGATATTACCCTGTACATTCTTTAAAGTAGTGTCACAAAACAACTATCAAAGAAATATATCAGAACTAGGTACATAAGAAAAATATTTCAAATAAAATTCCTCCATTTACAAATAACTTGAAACCGCTGCCGTCACCGTGATCGTCATCTTTATGTGACCTGCAACCGATGCCATCCTCATTGACGTCATCTATATACTTACCAGTTAACACCAAATAACTCCACTGTACCGGCAATTTTAAGTAATTTACAGAATGCAACAAATTGTGTTTTTAATATTAATATTTATAATAATTAATAGTTTTTGGTTAAAGTTTTGTATATTATGTATGTTGAAATAAAATAACTTTAAAAATCACCAACCCATTGGTATACTTTTTCGTATATACGGTCGTAGAAAAAATAATGTTCCTAACTCATGCGTAAAGTGTCTTTCCCGCACTTGACCGCTTGCCCGAACTCCGCTTCGCGTCGTTCGGGTCAACTGCAGTCACGTGCGGGAAAGTATCACTTTCCGCACTTGTTAGGAAAATAACTATTGTAACGTTTTAATATTGAACAGTAATTTGAAACAGAAAGAAGAACATCATTGGCATTTTTCAATATTTCGTATACCCACTGCTATCAGAAATAACTGCACGCAATCGCCGAGACATTGAATTGTTGAGACGAATAATGCGATCTTGAGGAATTCAGAGCTTGCAACGCAAAACGCAGCTCGTCAAGTGTTTCAGGTAGTATAGAACTACGACAAATGTTTCTTCGAATTTCATCCCAGTGATATACAATTAGATTCAGATCCGGACTACATGCAGGCCATTCTAATCGTTGGATATCAACCTCATTCAAATATTGAAATTAAGTCATCTCCAACAAAAGGGAACTACAGCTTCCTAAAGAATGTCTTGTATGTAATTTTGAGCATTCAGAGCTCCTTTTTCAATAAATAATAATTAGGTACGTGCTGCTCTTGATATACCGGCCCATAAAATAACAAAACCTCCTTAATATGAGACTCATTAAGATATAGTACAGTCGGCAAACCTCTCATTGCACCTTGCACCGTCTGCATATAACAGTCCTTTCACTTATAATACTTCCCTTGAACGATGTTGCAGAAAAGAAGCAGTTATTTTTTGATTTCTTGATGTAGAGAGGATTATAAACCTGTGGTTGCTCTTCTTCCACCACAACTCTGTCGCCTTTTACAATTATTAAAGTATAAAAAAACAATGGTTCAATTTCCCAAAAAATTAACAAAAAGGATTATTTTCTTGGTTGTGCAAACTGAGGTTCTGGACTTGTGATGAAACGGCGATTGTCATAATCTTGGAAATGTTATTGTACATTACTATCAATTTCAAATCCTTCGCTGTTCGCACAAAAAAATATTTTTTCATATATTACCGCGGTTCAACTGAAATATCCAGAATTTCAATCACAGAAATATGGGGAGAGTTATAATAGGTTTAAATAAAAATTAACAAAAACATGGCGCACTGACTTGAGTAAGCTAGTCTTCTTCTTCAATCTTCGTTTGTGAACTTCTAAACACTTTCATTGACACTTAACACGTTGAGTGCCACCGTGGAAGCGGAAAATTAGGTATATCAGGCCAAATTAATTTTTCATGTGTCCTGAAAAAACTAAGGATAAAATATACAGGCCAAATAAGCTTTTGGGTATGCCAGGCCGTAGTGCGATAGCCCCCATAGAGATATATGCATGTCATGCAGCCAACGTCGATACATGCGGCTGAAATAACAGAAATAGTTGTGTATCAGCCGCGGATACATACGGCGATGGGAACACCGTATCTTGTGTATCCGTGTTGGATACATACGGCACTCAACGTGTTAAATACGCAGCAGCTCTGTGCAAGTTATTCTTTTCTTTTCGATAATTATCAGCGTTCAAGAATACGACATTTTAGTTTCCGAGTGTGAACTAACTCATCCTTACTACTACTACTACTACTAAATGTGCAGGCGAGCCTTGTCCTGGACAAACTCAAGCCAAGGCTGCGGCACTGAGGCCACTGGCGGGCCCATTGTGCCCTTCCTGCTACCTAGACATCCATGAAGCCGAACCCTTCAATAAAGGCCACAACCTTTTTCAATGGATGTCTGCTTGTGTCTCCAGGGGCCATAACAAGGACTCCGAAGATTCGCCTGCGTAGTACAGCCCAGTGTGGACACTCTAAGAGAACATGGACTGACGTTTCGTCAGTCATGCCGCAACCCCAACATAGGGAACTTTCCTCTACTCCTAAGTTGTGGAGGTGTTTCCTCATACAGCAGTGCCCTGTTAGGAGTCCTGCTATCTTCCTTAGCCTACTCCTTGGTAGTTCAGTAGCTGCCCTAGCGTGTCCATCAGTCCATCCCTTCAGTAGAAGTTTGGATTGTCTGGGACCCTGTAGAGCATTCCAATGAGCGAGGTGCTGATTCCCCAGCCACTTCTTCGTCTCCTTGCATATTTTTTGTTTTGATAGGCCCAGGGTCAGGCCAGGGCCGCAGAAAGAAGCTGCCGCCCCTTCCGCAGCCAGTGCATCCGCCATCTCGTTGCCTTCAAAACCAGAGTGGGCTGGAGCTGGATTCCATTCTAGCCGCACCACGTTCCGCCTTGCAAGATTAGCAAGTCGTTCTCGACATTCGTTAGCAAGTCCTGAATTGCTGGTATACTCACTCAGGGCTTTAATTGCTGCCTGACTGTCGGAGTATATCCTTACCAAATGATGCAAAAAATGCTTGTATGTGTGGCCCAACTGAAATACCCGTTATGATGTGACATGCGTCTTTGTATCTGGCTCGACTCAATCTCGGATATTTTCTTGGGTTTTTTATGTCCACCATACCAAAAGTGCGTAAGCAATCATGGGTTTCACCACAATATAGGCAATATTTTAGGATTATCCTCGGCTCTCTTCTTCTGTTGTCCATGTGAGCTTCGAATATGAAATTACTCCAAACTATCCGTCAAGTTATTCCCATTCCAACTGTGCCCGTGGTGGCATAATATATCTACTCCAATCCATGGCAGCATAACTTATTTTTTTTCTTATTTTGGAAGACGCTATGTGCCTACAGCGTCTCCCAACATAAAAACACTATTTAACAGCGCTCAAGAAATCCTCTCCATTCAAAATTGCTTGGAAATTATTTCAAATTAACTTGAAAAAACCCATTGAATAATTTAAAATAATCAAATAAAATTTCAGTCCGATCCACATTACTATAGAGTTGATCTATCGCAGCTTCGCAATACTCTCAATTTTCTTCGTTACATATTACAAAATAAAAAAAGGAAAGAATTCCCAGAAGTGCAATATCGAGTAATTGGATTGCTGTGATCTTTATTTTTATTCAAACAAATCTACATTCATCTCTCTACTTAGGTTAATAGCTTTACGCTGGAACGTTTTAAAACTGCTGGCCTTTATCTAAAAACTGAGCGAATCGGGAAAAGGAATATTTTATTAGAACTAGACCAGTTTATATACACACTGCAACTCTGAACGTTATATTAAGGGAAAATATTTCTGCCAAATAGGCAATAATAATTTCCCCAATGGAACTTCCCAAAAAAATGCATGATTACAAAAATTCTGGGCTTCCATACTTACCTCAATTTAAGGGCGTGGTGGCAGTGAACCTTAAGTCTTAATTCCTAACTTTTTAGTGATATATCCAATCAAATTGTGAAAGTTACTGTATAAAAAGGACTCATGAGATTTAACAACATTTTTGGCTCATTATTCCGAAATGGTTGAATTACTTGCTTTCACTGGAAAAGACCCGAGCTAGGAGGTCATAATTTTGAAATGTTTGAATATTTACTTTTGAAATGAATATTTCAAAATAACTAAGGATGTACCTGTGTAGTATGTACACCTGAAAGATCCATTCTTGGGGAAAGTTATCTTTGATAAAGGCCTTGGCTTACCTTGAGAACCATATTTTTCTCCAGACCCTTGCTTCGTGTCTATATTTATGATCCGCGATTTTTAGCTATTTCCAGTATTGACTCAGCGCCTATGGACAAATTGGAACCCGCCTTCTGTTGATTCACCACTCCGTGAAACCAGAATTCCTGTGTGACCAGATTTACTTACCAGGTTAACCTCATCGATTTCACCCAATTGGCATAGGAGAAGTCCAGTATTCCAAACCTTTTGAAGAACATTTCCGTTACTGCACCTTGCTGGAGTATCTGTTTCCGAGAATCTAGCCAACGCAAAGACCTATGGCTGGAAATTCCGCTTGGAAGACTGTTGCATGCTGACCAAAACTCTTACCCAGTTCAGTCCTTGGTCATCTGGCAGACTCAGTTCATGTACGCCACAAGCGAAGAGGATTTCTTTCTCCTCCATTTTTCCATAGTTGAAAAGTTGCATTCGTTATCTATAATTTTTTTTGTCATGATTAGAATTCTCAATAATCTTGTAATAATATTAATTTGTTATTGGCATATCAATGATTCACACTGTTTTTCCATATTTGAATACTTTTTGTCTCAAATTTCCATTCTAAATGCCAAAAACTCAGTAATATACTGGCCATTTTACCAGTTTTCGACCAGTTTTCCCATTAAAAATTCTATTACCTGTACATTTTTGCTAACTAATATTCTAGTTAGTTAATTCAAATTATCGCGGCTAAAGTAAAGCTCTTGTACTGGACTAAGCATTTGATGTGAATTTTAGTACGATAGGTGCTCGTACATCTTTTATGCAGCGAGTTTTCAAACTGCGACCACTGCGTCTATCCCATGCCGAGTTTCAGCTTTGGCTGTTTTGCAATTTCAATTAGACTTGATTCACAGTGTTAAAGTTTTTTGTAATGGCTAAACTATGAGGATATAACGTTGTCTGCTGGCTGATTGAGAATTCATTGATTCTCATTCTCAAAGGAATTCGGAATTAATAGTAACAGAAATTGTTTTCCATTGAAGATGCTTTCACCGAAAAGTTATTGAAAGAATATAATTTAATTCGAGTGTCGAGAGGAAATATTTGGATGAGAAAATAATGGTGATAGATACAGAGACATTATGATGGAAATGTAATTGGGAGTAATCCAGGAATAGGTAAATGGACAAATCACAATAAATATATACGCATTTTTGGTATGGTAGACACAGAAAACCCAAACATGACTGCGAGTTGAGCACGATACAATTACTTACCTGCCACAGCTTAACATAGACTAAGAGAACAGCACCAACATCAGCCATGGAAGCTCTGATTGACAGAACAATCATGAGAGATGCAGAAATAGGACCTCTGAAGAGGTAACATTCTCAAAATGGAACCAGCCGACCATGAGCCTTTTACGTACTTCTTCAATATAACTCTAAAGTGAATTTGCAATATTGGACGGAATGGAGGATTTGGTTAGGTCCAAGAAATGAACTGGAATACATGGGAATATAAGGCGGAAATGTGAGGGAAGTGTGCGCACAAATAGCCAGGTGTCGCTGAAGGCTCTTATGAACCCAAAAGTAATATCAAGATTGGTATGAGAATGCCGAGAAGAACTTGGCGTTCTCTTAAAATACAACCAAAGACTTTGAAACATTGTGGCATCAACAGCAACGGAAAAGTTGAGCTAGCCACACGAACTCCATTTATTCGAGGATATACTGTATTGCGCCAACGAAAACCAAGAGAAAATTTGAATTAAGCCTCTGTTGAACTACTCAGAACAATAACAGGTCTTATCACTAGTCGCTAATGAATGCGTGCACACTTGTACAAAATGCGGTGGATAACTGCAGACAATGTGGTGAATGAACAGATATGAGCACACATATACTGCCAAAATACAATGCCTTGGAGCGCATAAGACAGTCAATTGATGAAGAACCTGTAGAGGCTGGTACTGGGGATGAGAGTTAAGGAGTGAGTGTGGTGAATATTTCCAAAGCTGAAGCTGGTAATGGGCCAAGCATCCGAGCGAAAAATGGCATGCTACTGGAAAAAAAGTGAGGAATATGGATAGAATGAAGAAATAATGAGAAGAGTGATAATCCTATGTTGGAAATGATGGATTGTGATTAAATTTAAAGCTCCACAAAAATGGATGAACTTTATTCATTTCCACATGTCTCACTTTCAAATATGTTATCAAGGCAACTATTACTAGGTTATACTTCGCTAGTCAGACAATTGTAATGACTGAACAGCCCCTAAACAGAGAGCACTATGAATGCGTTTCAGAGCGAGTGAGACGTCTATAGTAACTCGGTTTCCCTTGTTTTATGTGTATTCAGTATAGTTAGGATCTGTTGGAGCACATATAACTTAGTAATAGTTGCCTTGATAACATATTTGAAAGTCAGACATGTGGAAATGAATGAAGTTTATCCATTTTTGTGGAGCTTTAAAGCGTCTGAAAAAAGTGTTGGTTCATGGAAAGTGTCTGACACTTATGATACTAGTCTAGAATATTATTCTACAAAACATATATAAAAATCAGACATACAAATTTAAGTAAAGTAACTCCTATTTTTAGTTACGTTTCTCACCAAATAACCTCCCAGGTGCCCTTAGACTAGCTCCACAAACACACAGGTATTTAAAGCACACGATATGCTACTGAGAACCTTACATTTTATCTATTTGAAAATGAGTTATGTCTTATAGCTCTGGGATCTTACTCTATTTGGTTTACTGCCTCTGGTGGCCTCAGACCTAAAATTTGTATCAATAACTTGTTGTTTGTGGAATCAAAATGCTTATCAATTTTTTGCTTGCTCTCAAATTGCTTGGAGCTATTTGTCAATATCCGTTTGTGCTTTTATTAGGTATACGTGAACATATAAAAAACCTTTCTATATACAGATAGCAGGCAACTGAGAAGACAATGAAAATTGACATACCCCCTCTCACAAGTTATCAAGTGAGTCGATAGTTATCGGATTTCACGCTCACGTGTACAAAATTTTGTTAAAAATAATGTAATGAAATTGGAAAAAAATCAGAGATATATTTCAACTATAAAGATTTTAAAAATAAATTGAGACTACAATAATCAGCCAATAAAACTAATTTTACTTGCATTTAACAATAAATAGCAAAGTCTGTATGAGCGACTGCGATCTTTTAATTTTGAAGAGGAGGTTTTACGTTACTGCAGCGAGCATTGTAACATGTGTTGTTGTAGATAGAAAATTTCGTGTTTCACGTACGAGCAGCACGTTTCCGACTAAACATATATTTTACGATGCAGATAAACGGAAACAGTATCCAGGCTTATATATTTTCGTTCTAATTTTTGATTAAATGCGTCAACTAATAACATTTTATATATCTACAGCACAAAATATTCCATCATGTGCAGGTGGTTCGAAAACTGATTAAATGTGCTGTATATTTGCATGGAAATCATAATAGTATATTATGCAACGATCATGTATTAATAACCATTACATGAGAGTTTCATACACTATTTTTCCTACGAAGAAATTTGATTTGAAAAAATATAAAAAGAAATGTACCACCCGGAATTCGAACCCGGCACCTAGAAAGAAAACAACCTTATGCGGCGCCTTTCCCACGGGACCACATTGTTAAAATGATTGCATAAAGTGTATAGGTATGTTACTGTTACAGAATTAGTAATAAATTATTGTGAACAAAAATTAATAAGTTTAAATATGTATTTATCTTGGTCATCAAGTATTTTTAGTCTGGTGCTCGACATTTCTTTTAAAAACTGACGCAAAAGATTTAAACTGTCATAAAACACTGTCAAACATTCTACAGAAAATATTGAGTTTGTCTATTTGGGCATTTAAAAATCTAGATTTCTATTGGTCAATTTTTCAGTTTTATAATGAAAACCAGTGTTATAATGAGTATCATTATGAAACTGAAAATTGGCATTTAATTAACAGAAGTAGAAAAAGCATTTTAAAATTACAAAAACAAAAAATAAAAACATCCACTCATTTCACAAACCAATAAGCTTTAGAAACTAAACATTTCTCGTCCTCCTGCGGTCTAATCAAATAAAAATTAATTTTCCTTTTTTTGTTTCAGACCCTCCAAAAATAATAAGCATCGGAAGAGAACGAGTGAAGACGGCTACTCTGTTTTCATCAGCCAGTTTTGAATGTCTAGGCGAAGGAAATCCTCCACCTACCTACCAATGGATACAAAAAAGACCAACTCCTTCAGAAAGTGTTATCGAGCGAGGTAGAGACTCAAAACTTTACATAAGTAACGTCACTTACGACTTTCAAGGAGAATATCGATGCAAAGTTACTAACATCATTAAAGGAGAAGAGAGAACCGAAATCAGCGAACCAATAATTCTCCAAGTACATGGTTAGTATATAAACATAAATTATGTAAAAAAAAGCTCTAGTCTGCAATATTTGGTGCAATATAAGGTATCAAACTAAACTGCACACGTTAAGGCTGAATCCAACGGCGTGTGGTTTGGCGAACCTGGCTCGTCATGTTTGGCGCTTCTTATCAGTAAATTTGGCGCGAGTCAAAAGAACGCAGTCCAGCTTGCGCCTTTTTTCAGGCTCGGATCGTATTATTCAAATCAACAACGACATGACTGGACATAACAACGACCACGGTTACGTCTCGACAAGTTTAAGTATTATGCATTTAGTAGTGAATAAATAAATTATTTCCTAATATAATGGAATGGTCAAACGAACTAGTGCTGGATACTTCCCACTATTTTTTTTGTCGCTTTCGTTTAATATTTTTCATAGAACTACCTAATATAATGTACGTAGCCAATTTTTCTACATCATTTTTGAACTTAACGGAAAATTAGACACGCTGAAGTGTGCGACACCATTTATGGGATAAAATAACAAATAAAAACAAAAATAACGCAATGAGCACGAGCCTACAGTGCGACCCACACATGTCGTGTGATCGCATCAACTCGCCAATCCTCGATGAACAAACCGATCCTAGACGAGCTACTACCACAAACCAGGTTCCGTAAACCACGCACCTTTATACAGTGCTATTCAAAAGTCCCCTCTCCCATCGTATCTTTTGAACGGCTACACTTACATTAATAGAATTTTGAGGGTGAAAATAAAGTGTTGTAAACTTCTCTACGAATGGTAACAGGTGACGCAATAGTAATAGATGACGTCACAGTGCCACTCTGGTCAATAATTTTAAATGGGACCTTATGGCAAGTAATATCTTGTTTGAAAGGCATTGACGTTGGCTACATAGCCATATTAATTTTGTTTGGGTTTAAACTAATTTTGACGGATAAATTAAACAGATAACAAAATTATTGAAATTATTTTTTTTTTTTAATTAATCAAATATCAACAATGGATTTTATAGCAAGTGTTCGAAATGTGCTCCGTCTCTATACAAAAAGAAAGTGAGACAATTTGTATTTGATATGTCCAGAAATTTTGTAAAGGAACTGATTCAATGATCCAGTTAATGTTATTATTATGTATTTGTATTAAAAATATTGAAAATAAAATTAAAAAAAAACCTAATATATGATTTTATTTAGCATTAGGGTAAATTTAAACAAATTGTTGTATGTATCCAGTAATTATATTTCTTGTATTTTTTTGTTATACCACACACAAGTATCTTTGTCGTACTTCGTGGTACACCTGTTTATTTGTACTGATTTTTCTTAAAAGTTTATATTTTGTATGTAATTTATGCGAATAAACATTATTATTATTATTACTTCCTGACAGTGATACATTCTATTAGTAAACTCTTGTCGTACTCTTTCGAATGTGTCAGCTGAAATTGCATTGCATTCTTCAATAATTATTTCTTTCAAAACGCCTATGCTATGTGGTGCCGTAGTATAAACCTTGGATTTCAAGTACCCCATAGAAAAAATATAATAGTGTCAGATCTGGTGACCGAGGTGGCCATTCTATAGGACCTCGCCGGCCGATCCATCTACCTCGATACTCTTCATCCAGGTAACGTCTTACTGCACCATAATAATGTGCAGGAGCACCATCTTGTTGAAATGTTATTTCCAGATGAGCGAATTCATCTGGATTATCTTCCAGAATTTCAATAATTAACGGCTCAATTGCATTTTGTAACATCTCCAGATACACTTCACCGCTTAAATTTGAATTTAGGGAAACAAGACCAACTATGTGGTTCCCCAAAATACCTGCCCAAACATTGACTTTTTCTGGAAATTGGGTATGTTGTTCACAAAAGTTGTGAGGATCTGTGTCACTCCAATACCTTACATTTTGTGTATTCACATTTCCATTGAAGCAAAAAGTACTTTCGTCACTAAAACAAATTGTTTTTGTGTAATGTGGGTTTTGACTAATTTTATTTGTCATACATTCACAGAATTCGAGTCTTCTGTCGGGGTCGTCATCCGAAAGGTGGTGCACCATTTTCAACTTGTATGGATGAAATTTATTTTTAGCCAACACTCTCTGTACTGTACTTTTACTTACTTCACAGATAGACGCAACTTTAGTTGAAGAGGAAGAAGGGTTTACTACCACTTCAGCAACTATATTAATTTTTTATCATCACAAGAGTTTACTAATAGGATGTATTACTGTCAGGAAGTAGACGGAGCACATTTCGAATACTTGCTATAAGAATCCATTGTTGATATTTGATTAATTAAATTTAATTTTAATAATTTTGGTATTTATTCAATTTATCCGTTAAAATTAGTTTAAACCCAAACAGAATTAATATGGCTATGTAGCCAATGTCAAACAAGATATCACTTGCCTATTTAAAATTATTGGCCAGAGTGGCACTGTGACTTCATCTATTACTATCACGTCACCTGTAACCATTCGTAGAGAAGTTTACAACACTTTATTTTCACCCTCCAAATTTTATCAAAAGATACGAGGGCGAGGGGACTTTTGAATAACACTGTATAAATATTTATGAGCGTTACAAGGCTGTTTTTATTAAATTGATAAAACTGCATAACCAAAAATCCAGTATTGAATATACAACAAACCGAAATGTTCGATATAGCAACAATAATTTTATTAATCCTCCGATCCAACATATTTATAACCAGTATGGCAACAACATCTGTTTCATAATGTTCATTTTCAAACCTTTGTTAATACCCGGTAACTTCTTGCTCTGTTCGAATTCAATAATATTTTGCAGGATTTTCATCGGGCCATAATTTAACACCCCTACAGGACCTCCATTTCATCCGGATTATGCATTATGATATTTATATTATAAATTTATGTTGTTTTCGATTCAGGTGTATCGAATTATATATAACAAAATATTGAGACAAAATCGACCGATTGTGTTTTCCAGAACGGAGCTGCTATTAACAAGTTGAGATGATTTATGATGGGTGAATTTCACCTGTTTTATAACGTATATTTCATCTTCTTGAGATATCATTCAATATATTTCGATCTATTGCAATCAATTCTATTCGTTTCCTTCCCCTTCTGTGTCATTATGTTATTTTCAATTCCAGTATATTTCATTATCTTGAGATATTTTTTATATATTTCGATCTATTGCAATCAATAATATTCCTTTCCTTTCTCTTCTGTGTCATTACAATATACTCAACTCCAGTATATTTCAGTATATCCTATTCAATATCTACTAGTATATTTTATTCTGGTCTGTTCCGCTCTATTCTGGTTGACTCCACTATATTCGTGTCCATTCCAGGCTTTTTTAATCTTCTGAATTTTTTACTTTCTTTCTTTTTCCGAATTCTCCGATGATTTCTAGTCCTTTCTAGGTTTTTTGTAGTCTCTTTTAATCATCTTCAGTCATTTCCAGTCTTTTTCAGTCCTTTCTAGTCTTTTCTATATTTTTGTAGTGTTCTCTCTACCATTCCAGTTTTTTGTAATCTTTCTCAGCCTCTTCCAGTTTTTCGTAGTATTCTATTCTTTATAGTCTTTTTTTTTCTTCCCTTCGGAGCCGTCCTTTCGCCGGTACCACCTCAGCCTCCTGGGCTTATTGTGGATACTCCTAGTGTTCTGACTACAACCTATTCAGCCAATCCGTTCCCTGTATTAGCTCATACAGGTTCTTAGCTGGTTGATTGTAGAAGTCTTCTGGAGTCATTTGGGTTTTACCATAAAGTTTCTGCCTTCTGTGGTCCAGCGACTCACAGTTGCAT
>CAJUYI010001539.1:51745-79787 GCA_910591695.1 Galerucella pusilla
ACAACTCCCTTATGGTATAACATAGGGTGGAGGTCCTACCATAACTAGCAACAATAATTTTATTAATCCTCCGATCCAACATATTTATAACCAGTATGGCAACAACATCTGTTTCATAATGTTCATTTTGAAACCTTTGTTAATACCCGGTAACTCCTTGCTCTGTTCGAATTCAATAATATTTTGCAGGATTTTCATCGGGCCATAATTTAACACCCCTACAGGACCCCCATTTGATCCGGATTATGCATTATGATATTTATATTATAAATTTATGTTGTTTCCGATTCAGGTGTATCGAATTATATATAACAAAATATTGAGACAATATCGACCGATTGTGTTTTCCAGAACGAAGCTGCTATTTTCAATCTTTTTTTAATTTCTTGGGAAATTAAACCACAATATTTTTAAATTCTTTATTTCAACGTTTCGGTAGCGTTCCAGCTACCGTTGTCAAGAAAAAATAAGTAGAAATGAATTTTTATCCCTAACTGACACAACAGAAAAAATTTGACAACTAGACAATCAAAAATTATTTTGAAGTTTAAGACTGCAAAATTTTGTTATCAAATTTTTATTAAAGTCCATTCATAGTAGATCATATCTGTGGCAAAATGTGAAATGAAATATTTCATTTTATGACATTCCAACGATATGATAGTGTACTAGAAATAGAATCCAGTGAAGTGCACGTTCCAGGAACGGTTTTTTTTATTGGGATAGCGCGTTTTTTTCGCTTATATTAGAAATGTTGTTAATAAAACGCGTTTCTTGATAGTTTTTTTGTGTATGAATATTTAAGTTTTTGAAATATGTATACTCAGTTTTGTGATTTTGTGTATTGGAATGTGTATCGATTAACAACTATTCAAATTATAAATCATAAGAAAACCTGGATAAAGACTTATGATGTTATCCTGATAACGCAGGTAATTGATTATTGGAAATTTCTCTTTCTAACATTGGTAACCAAATTTGACTACATTCGGCTGAAATACTAGCTACACATTTATCTGCATTTAGTTGTATTAAAGCACTTTCTTTGATTTTCCGTCTTTTATTATTGGGTTCTTTTAATATTATTTTTGATGAATCCCATTGAATTTGATGACCCTCTTCCCAAGCATGTTTGCAAATAGCTGACTTAAAGAATTCCCTATCTTTGATATATTTTTTGTGTTCGTTTATTCGTACTTTCAATGGTCTAGATGTTTCACCTAAATAAAATTTGTCGCATTCACATGATATTTGATATATGCAGTTTTTTGAAGATTGTTCTTCATTCTTTGGTTTCGTTTTTGTTAGTATTGATCTCAATGTATTATTCGATTTAAAACTAGTTCTAATATTGAATTGGTTACCAATTTTTTTAATTCTTTCTGACAAACCCTTAACATACGGTATTGTCAAGTTCCTAAAAATTATGTTAGCTGAATTATTAATATTATTGTTATGGGGTATTAACAATGAGCCCCTCTCTATATGCTTAATCTCCTTATTTACAAATTCTGCAGGGTAATTATTGTTATTTAAAACATCTTTTAAAAAAGCTTTCTCCTTTGTAAATTGATCATCACTAGAACAAATGATTCTGGCCCTATCGTATAAAGATTTTACTATCCCTTTTTTAACGCTCATAGATTGATTAGAGTCAAAATTCAAAAATCTATTAGTGTGTGTTGGTTTGCGGTATACACTCGTTTCATACCCTGTAGATGTTTTATTAATAAGAACATCTAAAAATGGCAAAAAATTGTTATTTTCAATTTCAATTTCAAATTTTATAGATTCCTCTCCTCCATTTATATTTTTTTTTAAATCATTAAGAGATATTAAATCATGAGGCCATATTGCGAAGATGTCGTCTACATATCTTCACCAGACAATTGGTTTTAATTTTTGATTTAAAAATATTGTGGTTTAATTTCCCAAGAAATTAAAAAAAGAATGAATAATATACCACAAGGAACATACAGATGCTATTTTCAAGTTGAGATGATTTATGATGGATGAATTTCACCTGTTTTATAACGTATATTTCATCTTCTTGAGATATCTTTCAATATATTTCGATCTATTGCAATCAATTCTATTCGCTTCCTTCCTTTTCTGTGTCATTATGTTATTTTCAATTCCAGTATATTTCATTATCTTGAGATATTTTTTAAATATTTCGATCTATTGCAATCAATTATATTCCTTTCCTTTCTTCTCTGTGTCATTATAATATACTCAACTCCAGTATATTTCAGTATATTCTATTCAATATCTACTAGTAGATTCTAGTCTGTTTCAGTCGATTCTAGCCTATTCCAGTCATTTCAGGTCTATTCTGGTCTGTTCCCTTCTTTTCTGGTTGACTCCACTATATTCGTGTCCATTCCAGGCTTTTTTAATCTTCTGAATTCTCTACTTTCTTTTTTTTTTCCGTATTCTCCGATGATTTCCAGTCCTTTCTAGGTTTTTTTGTAGTCTCTTTTAATCATCTTCAGCCATTTCCAGTCTTTTTCAGTCCTTTCTAGTCTTCCAGTATTCCATTGTCTTTTCTATTTTTTTGTAGTGTTCTCTCTACCATTCCAGTTTTTTGTAGTCTTTCCCAGCCTCTTCCAGTTTTTCGTAGTTTTGCATTCTATATAGTTTTTTCTAGTATTTCCTCGTCTTTTCTAGTTTCTTCTAATCCTTACCAGTGTTTTCTAGTTATTATTTAATTCTAATCTTCAATCTTGTGTTCTCTCGTCCCCAGATTTAATAGCTTAAGGGCGGATTTATCAATGCTCGGTTAAATATTGTAGCCTTCGGCTAAATCTTAGCTGTTGGTCAAAGTGTTTATCAACTACCAGTTTGCATTAGCTGGCAGTCAAACTTTCGGCTACCCTAGCTGCCACTATCAAGTTGATGTTAACCAGAACATACAGTTAAATACGAGAAAGTAGTGTTCCGTAATTCTAACTATAGATTCTAACTGACAACTGTGTCCTGATTTTTTCATGTTTGCTTACATTTTGCAACAAAGATTATTTCAACTTTAAATTTGATTGTGTTATTATCGTTTAGGGTGAAATCGAGAAGCTTATTTGATTCTTTTATAGTAGTTTAGTAGCATCTAGGTTCTGTTTGTATTTTATTTCATTGTTATTGTCAATGGATCTTGAGGAACTTGACGACCTTTTCGATCAAGAGCTTGGAGATTGGCGAAATATTGGAATTTGTAGAGTACGAAAGACGACCATATACTGTTGAAGAACGGATAAATCCCTTTGAAGAGCTCGATGATATCGAGTTTATTACTCGGTTTCGATTATCTAAACCCAGTGTTCTCATGATACTCCAACAAATCTCAGCTATTCTCGCCAAGTCACAGCATCCGTCTTTTTGCATTCTATTGTACTTTCATGGTGGACGGCTACTTTTATAAGTACCTAATTGTCGCTCTGACTCCGTGAAATTGGGATATATTTTTTGTTTTGTGGACATGCTCAAATGCAAACAACTCAACAAAGCACAACATAGATGAAATAAAAATAACAGTACCACAATTTTGACACTGACAAGTGAAATTTTCTACTATGTTGACAGAGTAAGCTTACGGCAAAATAAAAAAATAATAACTTTCACATCTATATTCTTCATTCACTGTATTATACAGTGTGTCTACTTAAGTTGGACTCATATGGGAAACTTTTTTATTATTGGTTTTAGGAAAAAAAGTTATTTTTCATAAAAAGTTCTGCATTATCTAAAACCTTAAATGCAATCATTAGATATTTCTTATTTTGAGCCGTATACGAGGTTTGTCAAAAAATATTAATCTTACTAAAGAGTAAAGTACCTTTATTTTTTACAATACAGAAAAATTATAAGAAGTAAAGTTGTTTAAAATTAAAAGTTATATTCAAATATGGAATTACAGCTATTTAACATGAAAATTAAGATTTGGTGATTATTTACTATTCATTCCGTATTAATTATTCTGGCTTGGTACAATTTAATGTAATCTAGGATGCTCTGTCATGAAGTATTTGACAGTGAATGTCAGAATGGGTTAGTTTTTATAAAATTACAGTAAAAATGGCCGCTTTACTGACTTGTGAAGAAAAAATAGAAATAGTTCTAATTGTTGGAGAAAATTACAATACACATAGAGAGGCACCAAATATTTTCAACAACAGACATCCCCATAGAAGCATCGGGTATTCAACAGTTACCAAAATAATGAAGAAATTCAAGACCAGTGGAAGTGTTGATAATAAGTTTAATAATAAACGCATAAAACGGGTTGCCAATGAAGACACTGAGTTGGAAGTGATGCTTTCTGTCGTCGAGGAACCAAAAATCGGATTACGCAAAAGGGCTTCTCTTATCACAAATACTTCGGTAAAAAAAGTTGCAGTGGCAAATATTTCAAAACGTTATAAATATCATGCATATAAACCTCAATTCGTACTCACATTACTACCAAGGGATTACGATGTTCGATTTGAATTCTGCGCTTTGATCCAAGGAAAGTTGGAAGAAGACCCGTCTTTCGCAAGAAGTATAATTTTTTCCGATGAAGCCACATTTTCATCCAACGGAACCGTCTCATCACGAAATTGTCGCTGGTGGTCCAACAGTAATCCAAATTTTGTAATAAAAAGTCGTAGCCAATATTCGTTTAAAACGAACGTATGGTGTGGGGTTTACAAAAATAAATTAATTGGACCATTTTTTTATCGACAATCGTTAAATGCCGCACGTTACTTACAATTATTAGAAAATCAAGTAAGTGATTTTTTGCACGAACTTCCGTTAGAAGAACGTATGAAAATTTGGTTCCAACAAAGACGGTGCCTCCATCCATAGTACCGTAAACGTTAGAGAACTGCTTGAAAATATGTTTAATGGAAAGGTGATTCACAGGCATTCAGCTATTTTTTCTGAGGAATGCCAAAAAATTACTCCAAATATTATACGGAAAATAATAAAAGAGTTTCAGACAAGAACAATTACATGTTTAGAAAGAGAAGGTGGATATGTCGAAGCTTTAGTAGTTTAAATTAAAATTTAATTATGTTTGTTAGTTATTTAAATAGATTTTTGTTTAGGTACATAATATTCTTTGTGTGGATTCTCCTATTTCTAAGATAAATAATTATAATGCAGCACGTATTTAAATGCAAGATTGTCCAAACACATTAACAAATAGAAAGGTTTTCATATTTTCAACAGATGAGAGGGATAAAGTCAGTATTGAAATTAACGATTACAAATACTTTATAATGTAAAACGTAAATAATCACCAAATCTTAATTTTCATGCTAAATAGCTGTAATTGCATATTTGAATATAACTTTTAATTTTAAACAACTTTACTCCTTACAATTTTACCGTATTGTGAAAAATAAAGGTACTTTACTCTTGAGTAGATTAATATTTTTTGACAAACCTCGTATACGGCTCAAAATAAGAAATATCTAATGATTGCATTTTAGGTTTTAGATAATGCAGAACTTTTTTTGAAGAATAATATTTTTTCCTAAAACCCATAATAAAAAAGTTTCCCATATGAGTCCAACTTAAGTAGACACACTGTATATGTTATATGCGAAAAAAATTAATAATATGTATATTTAATGTAACAGGTGATCCTCCTTACACCAAATTAAAATGAGGAATTTACACTCTGATAACATTTCACTCACATTTATAGCCCGAACAAGGTTGTCAAATGCTCAATTACACTTAGCCTCCAGTTAGCTAACTGTCGTTTATGTGGGGCATTGATAAACACTTTCTAATGTAACCGAGACTTTGACAGGCGGCTAGAGATAGCTGAGGGCTACGTAGCTGACAGATTTAACCGGGCATTGTTAAACCAGCCCTTTAAGAAGGTTTGAATTAACTTCAATCTAAAATGACGGTTTTTATGTATTCCACAATCTCAATTTTTTTTCGGAACAATTGATTGACGTTTCTCAATCTGCGATAAGAATAAAATCCTGAAATCTTTTTTGGTGACGGGGAAAAAATCTTAAATTTCTGAAATCAATTTAAGCTTTGACAATATTGAAAATTCTTTATTTAATAATAATAATACATTTATTGCGTCTCAAACATAGAGCCCACAGCAAGGGATTGGGATTAACAAAAATTTCAATATTCTCCAAGTATAACAGAATGGAATTATTCATTCAAAATAAAAGAACGTAATTTTAAGATATTCCATATATATCCAGCAAAAATTCTTCATTTGAAAATAATACAAAGTAAAACTCACTGACTTCTCAGATAAACCTAGCAAAGAAAACGTAACCTTTATTATGCTAAACAGTCCTTCACTTATGCCAAATTGTAATTCATGTAATTCACCCCATAAGCCACAGGCACCTCTGTTGACTTTATCCTACTTGGATGTTAATTTATGCAAGCTATACGTGCGGTTTTCTCCATCTCGTGTGTACCTCTATTCCGAAAATTGAATATCGACGTGCAAATGAGTAAATTCTACATTGTCTTAGTCAGTGTTTGGCAGTAACGCGGCAATTTCCATGTAGGTTATGACTACATCACGATATATACAATATAGCGATTGCTTTTTATTTCATTATCACGGTATGCTGAAGAAATGCCGAGAATAACACAGAACTAGACAATAAAATATCAGAATTAAAAAAACGTGAAGATTTTAAAGTCTGAAATGGAAATATGGATTAAAAATGGCGTTGGCTGTATAAATTTGGTATTCAATATAATATTTTCGTGGACCGAGGGCTTTCAAGCTAGAATTATGTACACAGTAGTATATTATACACCAATGTGGTGAAGACTATTATTATTATTGACCAAGCACCAAAATTATATCGCGAGGGGCTTTGCCCCTAGCGAAATAAGGTGCGATGCTTATAAATGTCTCCACCACTATGGTGTATATACAATTTTGTCCACGACCATCTAATAATAAGTCAATATCTTACCTCCTAACTAAAGGTATATGGTACCCATATATCAACTGTCGTGAATTATGGTTCATAATACACTGTAGTGTATTATGGTTCATAATTCCCGACTAGAGATGGGGGTACAATATGAAATAAACTATTAAATCTGTGTATTTTGTTCAGGAAATTTGTTTCTGACATATATCGTATCTATAAAATATTGTAATTTTTAGTATTGATATTTTTCATAACGATATTTTCTAATATCAAGTATTTCAAAACAATATATTTATAACGGTACGTTGTATTGATACTTTCTACAGTATTGCCCATCTCTATATATGTCAAATTATTTGAAGTAGCTGCCACAACATTTTGAGGTTAGTAATATGCCAAATCGCTACTGACTTTTATTTATTAATAAATAAATTGAGTGTCGTGGACAAAGTATAGTATTCTACTCGCAATTTATGGCCATAATTCACTTGGGTGACTTGCGGCTATCATAAATTGCTCGTTTAATAATATACTATTATCCACTACTAGCCAAATTCAAGTCAGACGACGGGGTAAACGATTCTAGTGGTGCGTTTGTGAATTATTTATAATTTTTGTTTTAAATTTGGCTAGTAGTGGAAAAAATAGTACAAACACCATGGTGGTGAAGACATTTATAAACCGTGCGAGGTTTATAAATTATGGTCAATATAAGGTTCGTTCCAACCACCAGTAATTTACAGTAATGTTACTAATACAGATGCGCAGTTGAAAAAAATCGTTCCAACCACCTGAAATTACTGGTTCGGAACTCTCGATTACTATCAGTTCTCTGTTCCATCCCGTTTGTGGAACAGTAAAATTGCCGTTCAAACGATTCTTGTTTGATAGCGATTATCGACAGTTCTTAAATCAAGAAACATGCGCAATGGCAACATTTTTATTTTAAACTGTCAAATTTTTTTTATGGAATGTGTAAATAGGATATGAAAGTGAGTTTTTAGTTTTTGAACTGTTTTGAAAATAGTGTGCACCGTTTCTTACTGACTGTTTCTTTGTGTAGTCGTTGATAAAATGAAAAAGGGAAGAATTAGTCCGAAACCACTTTATATTCCTCTAAAGTGATTCTTCTCATGATATAAATGAAAAATGGTCGAAATAGAACATATACATAATTTTGCCATTTACCTACATAATTAGCAAGGTTACAAATACTTCTATTATTGTGATTTTTTGATATAGGTGATATTATTAGTATAAAGTTTTACTAATTGGATATTTTTGGGTTGAATGTGTCCATTTTGGTTTTTATAAGTTCGTTGTATTCATTTCTATGTATTTTCAAGCCTTAAGGCTTCACAATTACAAATAAAATGTCTTGTTTTTATACTTTTATTCCATAATTGATGTTAATACAATAAAATATATTCTCAATAATATCAAAATTAATTGTTCATGGCAAAGTATCTACAGCAGCATCCCTAATAACTACTAAACTAGTTCAAAATACGTTCCAACGGTTTGGTAAGAGATTACCAGTAATTTTACCAATTTCTTCCACGCATGCGCATTAAATAGTTCAATTACTGGTTACGTACGACAACAGAATTGCTGGTTGGAACGAACCTACTATGTTGACTTAGGTACCCATTGTTTTTATTATGTATATTATTTTAACTAATAATAATAAAATTACAGTTAAAACATCCAAAACGTATTTGGGAAAAACAAAAACGGTGATATTTGACATTTCTATATGTCATAATTTATCTATGAATAAGTTTTCTTAAGGTGCATTTTTATAGTGAAGCTCGACACTGACTTCAAGCATCTTCTGAATGTTCCTTGTGGCATTATTTATTTTTTTTTTCTCTTATTTTCTGGGAATCAAACCACAATAATGTTTTTTATTGTTTTATTTCGACGTTTCGGTAGCGTTCCAGCTACCTTTGTCAAGATTAACTAATAACAAAATAATTTTTGGTCTCTATCTGACACAACGAAAAAAATATGACAACTAGACAATAAATAATATCTTTAGGTTCAAGACTACAAAACTTTGTTGTCAAATTTTATTAAGGTCCATTTATAGTAGATCACATCCCTGGTAAAATGTGAATTGAAATATTTTATTTTATGAAATTCCAAAGATATGATATTCTACTAGAAATGGAATCCAGTGAAGTGCACGTCCCAGGAACGGTTTTTATTGGGATAGCGCTTTTTTTTCGCTTTTTTGGAAATGTTATTAATAAAACGCGTTAAATGAGGTCGCCTGATTCGATCAGAGCGCCATCTTAAATTAATGCAGCGTCAAATATAAGAACGTCAAGCTTTAAAACGCTGTAGAGAACAAACATAATAAAAGATATCGCCTGTCAATGTGGAAATAAATCTAAATTGTCATTTGTTAAATAATAATAAACATGACATTTGTCAGTGGAAAATCACAAGTTATTAATAATACAATTGATATTATTGTTGATTATTATTAATATTCACCTATCAACTCATTGCACTTGATAGACCTGTCAAAACAAATAGCAATACCTACCGATTCACATATGAAGCTAAAATTGGCTTTGACGCTGCATTTATTTAAGATGGCGCTCCGGACGAAATATAATCACGTGACCTCATTTGATGCTTGAAGTCAGTGTCGAGCGTCTCCATGAAAATGCACCTTTGGTTTATAAAGGTTTAGAAAAATGAATACAACTTGCACAGGCGACGCAGAAGTTTTGTAACACGAGAATTAAAGGAGCGATTAACAATCTTAAACATTAAGCAAAGCAAGCAAATATCAATTGTTAATAGAATAACTACTGAGTTAATTCGAAAATACTCCACGAGTATTCATTCGTTACTGTTATTTACAGGGGCTCCTCAAGTTTTACGACAATCTGCGATGCCTGAGGTAGTTGTAGAAAGGGGTCAACCAGCCGACTTGAGTATGGTTGTTTGCGCAGATCCACGTCCAAGGCTTGTTGCTTGGGAATGGGGCTCTCTGAGGCTGGAAGCTGGAACTGAGATGGGTAAGTTTGATTTATTGTCAACTTTTCATAACCTTTAAAAGAAAAAAATGTTTCAATAGGCTGCAGACCTTTGGTGAAGTTACATGTAGAGTTTGTTCAGCCATCTTCTGCCGTTACGTCATACATTGTCCAGCTTGCTCTCTCATTCATGAAATGGATGAGACGGAACGAGATTAACGTATTTCTTATCTAAGGTCGACCTAAATTTTATGTTACTTTTGACAGTTCAGTTGTCATATTTTGAAAACAATTTTTAACATAATATGTCATTAATTATACTTTTGAAGTTAAGTGTAAAATAACATTCAAGTAATATGAGACATACGTAAAACAGCAGAATACGTCACCCATTATGACGTAACGGCAAAGGATGGCTGAACAAACTCTACGTAAGTGAAGCAGCAATTTTTATATTAAATTTTAATGGAAAAGTTTCATGATTGTCACATATGAAAACAATTACAGAAAAACTTTTTCCACCATTTACTCTTTCTCATTAAAAGAAACGGTCATATTTTTTAACACATTTAAAAGTTGGAAAAATTCGGGTATCTTACTATTTTCGAGAAAGGTGAACAAAAATCTACAATTATATTGAACAGTGTTTTCAAGATTTTTGAGTGTTGGTTTTTAGGAAGGAAATAAAAAAATTATTGAGTTTTGAGATTGCTTAGGCTCTTTGGAGAGAGCTGCAGATCCACTAAAAGTAGTGATATAACCAAGACCAAGACTCGCATAGTCTTGGTCTTGGTCTTGCTTATTTAGTCTTGGTCTTGAAAGTTTTTGGAGTATTGAAAGAAATTAGGTAGGTGCATTTTGTAAATTTCCGTTATGAGCAGCTCCCTTAGATTTGTTACATTATACATAAAATGTTGGTTAATATTTTGGCAGTATATGTGGTATGACAAAATAGTGAAATAAGTTCGTGGGTTTTACTGGTCAATAAGTTATCTCATTAGCACTTTTTGTAAGATAGTTAGAGTTCAATCATTCCATTTAAAATTCCTCTGAAAAAATCACAAAAAGAGCTAGGTGTTACGTAACGCCCTCTAGTTGCCGATTCAAAAATTAAAAGTGTTTGTGCTATATTTTTCTGGGATCCACCTTTAATGTTATATGGAGTTTATGTTTTTGAGAATTGGATCTGGCATGTGGACGTTACAGTGTTTTAAATGTCAGCGAAAGAACACTTCCCTACCACTCCAGAATAGGTGATATAAAAAATGTAGAAATTGTAGAATAAATTTGATATTTTATACCAGCAGAAGTTGAGGTATATTCTGTAACAAATATGGAAAAAATTATTAATCATAGCTTTAGGCCAGATTTTTTCCCCAAACTCCAGAGGACATACGGTACTTCGTTAACCTTATCAATTACTCGGTACAGTGGATGAGCTATTACCCAAATCTTTTTTTTTTTTGTTAGAATAACCCTGAGTTTCACAAAAATCTCTTAATATCAAGTAAAACATTGAAAATTAAAAAAAAGTATTCTCTCGTTTCAATTGAAAATTGATAGCGCTCAAAGCGTCTACTTGAAAATATACATTCTCCAATAAAATATTGACAGCTTCCACTCGAAAAGTTTTTAAATTTTATGATTTTCTAATATCTCACTTCATACATATATTGCTCGAAGAAGATGGCAAATTCTTAAATGCAGCAGATTTTAGAGATCTCTGATGCGGAAAACACATGTGAGATATACGGCAAAAATTGAGCACCCTTCAGCCGTTAAAATGTTTACGTCTTTTACTTGGGACTTTTTACGACTTTTTCTCAAAGATACAAGTTGAGAAGTCAGAGTCGTTACTGTCGGTATTATACGGCCAAATAAAATTCGGCATATTCCAAATCTATCCTTTTCATTCAACTGAGAAGCTTGAATAATAGAGTAATCTAGCTCGTGGAGTAGCTTTTACTACTTTCAAGCACTTCCAAGACAATAAATAAATTAAAGAAATAACACTGTAATCAGTATACACTACTTATTCTACCGTGGGTTGAAACATCAAAATCAGGATTTACTTACAATATTTTTCCTTTCATTAGTAAAAATCCGTTTCTGGCTCTTTTTCTTATCGCTATATAGTTGACTAAGGAAATAAGGACAGTCAAAAAGAGAGAATTCAAATCAGTTTCGTCAAATCAACCGCTGTTGCTTTCATCTGTAAAAGAAAGATGGGGTGCTCAGGACCTGTGACTTTTCAAGAGAACCACATCCAACAGATTAAGAAGCTCTAATATCTCTGGATGCCAACAGCTGGCAAAAGTAAAAAAGAAAAGGAACATGTGGGAGAACATGGGGGCTTAGTTACAAAATATGTATTGGGCATACAAAATGATGGTGAAACCCATAATCACATACTTACGGTGGACATAACAAAAAAGCTACTAATGAGTAGTGCAGGGTACAACATGAAAACAGCATGGAAGCGCTGCTGAACCTTCCTTAGTTGACATAATCATTACAAAGGAAAGAATGGGACCTATAAGGCAACAGAAACTAATGGACCATATGAATCCCATTCGCTCGATATTAAAATATGACGATATTACGGGCAAACCAGATGAGACGATCTGTTATACCTACAGACAAATTCAAGAAAAAGAAAGGAGCTGATGCTTCAATGTACAGTTAGGGGTCGAACTCACACTTGCGCTATCCTACACTTACATGATCAAATAACCTTTGGTTGGGGGTTTCAGAGAATTGTGGCATCGTGAGCATAAAAAAAGCTGATGAAATAGACATTGATAGCTTATCAACTCTAAGTAGCGGGCCAAAAACCATACGCTGGGCTACTAAATTTGGCTCGAGCAAAAACAAAGGAAGAATTGGAATGCAACCGGGTTGCAGCACGGGATAGCATCAATTGATGAATCGTTGGAGCACAAAACTGGAGAACTATGCAAAGTGGACAGAAGTCGAATCAGACGTTCATACATATACAATAGGACCACAAATAATTTCATCATGAAGTGACGTGGAGAAGTAGTGAGAATTTCCTGTTTCAGATGTCCTTGGAAAGCTTTATGATCTTGATATCGATTGTATCCTATTCTATGAAGTATTATTTAGCGTCTATTGTCAACGTGTCCTATTTGCAAAAGTCTTCAAATCGTTTTCTAAGTGTAACTTTGTTTTATGTTGGTGGAACTGTCATTTGTAAATGTCAAAACTGCATTCCTAGAGACTCGTGCCAACCACGCTACGGTATATTGGATATTTGACTAAGAAAACAGAAAAGCTTTTTCCACAGAAACGAAAATATTATGCAGACTAGGTCTTTTCAATAGCGGCATATTTGTCTTTTACATCTATTTTTGAAAGTTGATCTCCTGCTTGCACAGTTTTTGTATTATTTTCACCAGCATTTCAAAATTTATCATTTCCCCAGCTGAAGAAACAAAATTTCCTTATTGTAAGATTTGCATTTTGCTCTACAAATATCCATTTCAGTTACGATTTATCTCCTCACATTCTCCTTGCATATTTAGCCATTCATTCGCTGAACATACGAACTTATAACTTACATCAAATATTGCGGTTAATTTAAATTTAATTTTGAATTTTCCGTTCCTCATTCAAGTTTCGAGGAATGGGAAGCGAATATTCAGTAGCTCTTTAAAAGTAGTTGATATATTTTCATCGCTTCTCTCCCACTCTAGTTTTCAGAGCGTGAGTCAAATATGCTCTGAAAATACGATCATTTGATCTATGTTCACGTACATTCCAAGCACATGCATATGAGCTCAGAAACCTGGAGACAAAAAGTACAGTGCACTGATCCACTGGAAACTACAAGAAATACCTAATAGATCTGGAAAGGTCACAATGGGAAATTTCGATAGTTACACTATTAAATCTTGTTACCAACTTATCAATATTTTGATTGCTTGATTGATTGATTGAGAAGCTATTTTTAAATTTTCCAGCAAAATATATTCTGTACAATTTTAAATTTTTCTGTCAAACTTTTTGCCTTAACGAACGCCTATGAAATATCTACCAAAGACCGTAAAAATATCAGATTGTACAGTAAATCTCGCCAATAAATATGAGGACTGATTCAGGATGCTGACAAACTAGGACGTAAAAGGATGTGCCGGTATAATCTTGTACTTTTTACTTCCAACTGCTCGAAAACTCCCTAAAATTCTTCCTATAACTTCCAAAGAGCCACGTCCAAACTGGCGATATCTTTCCTACTTATCTTTATTCGACCACAAACATCCGATCCTCCCTTAGGAAGGATTTTTTTCGCAACCGGAAATTATGTACTGATAAATACTGACGAAAAATATAATCAGCCGTTAACCACAAAATTTTCTGTACACGAAAACTCGGCAAGGCTTACGTTTCACGCTTTTTATCAATATATCATCATCACCACGTGGATTAGTGGTTTAAGTTACTATACTTTCAGCAGGGCGGCGTTGACACTTCTACTAAAAACATTAAGCTCCTTCTCCGGAGTCAATTTCTTAAGGAATTTGGACGAGGTGGGAGAGGTTGATGATGTTTTATGGGAGTGAAACTCTCATTACATCGCCTCAAAATGTTTCGTCTATCTATCGCATGTCGCGTTACAGCCGGCTGCGGAGTAAATTGAAAGGCGTTTTGCCTCCGTACATAAAGAATGAATCGTAGGTTCACTCGTCGCTGGTACTTTCATATAGCGCTGGTAAATAATCAATGACAATTAATGGCGACTGCTACCACAGCGCTCATATCAATCAGTTAACAAAACACACGTTCAGCGAATGCGACCAATGATAACTTAATATTCTGTATTTTGATATTGCGTCAAGTTTCTATCAGTGTTTTCTTGAAACTAGTTGCACACAACCCCTCGTTGAAGTGAACTATACTTTTCCTAGTCTGACTTCTAGTTTTTTGCTTTTTTAAATTGAACTTTTTTGAATTGAACTATTATAATTCGGAGATACAGACACACGAATGACTCACAAAACAAATTGGAAGCCGAAGTGTTCGGCGAGTTATTAGGGAGTATAAGACATCCAAAGCTAGCAGTGAACGAAGATTTATAAGGTATAATGTCGTAGGGCATCGCTAAGGGCGAAAGTTGATCCTTAAACCCTATCCGCTACACATATTTCGTGTTTTGTGGGATATTTTGTAATTTATTGGTGGAATGGGTGCAGTTTTTAAAGTATATGATTATAAGTTGTGAAAATGTGTGTTTGCTATGAAATACTATGGTCTTGGAATTTGGTGTCAAGACATATCTTAGATTTTGTGTTATATGTAAGCAGCTTGTTTTCTAAATTAATATATTCATATGAAGTGACTTTTTGAAGATCCCGCGCTAGCCTCAACCAATATATAGAGTGAGTTTTGAAGATGGAATGTTTTAATTACCTCAGAAAAATCTCGATCGATTCTTTTACATTCTGGCTTGTAATAATTTTGTAGTACGGCCTATCTTATGGTAGTATTTGTCAGAATCTCCGTTTTTCCGGAAATATAATGAGCTACTTCAAGCGCCAAATGTGATCGCGAGCGATCACGCAGGTATAGACTCTCCCAACTAAATTATATTGTATTACGGTCAGTAGCGAACCTATAGTTAGTTTTAATTAGGGCAGCCAATGAAACATGATCTTTTTGTGATTTCTCATATTTTATTCAGTATTGTAGGTAGTAGTACAGCTCATTGAAATGTAGGTATTATAGTGATTCACTAAAAAAAACTTTTTTCTACTAACGTGCGGAAAGTGAATCTTTTCCGCACTAAAAAGCGTGCGGAAAGAGTCACTTTTCCGCACTAGTGCGGAAAGTAAATTTATTGACATTTGAGGAATATACTGACATTTGAATATTCAAAATATGTATTTTGTATATCCAAGTTTACCAAATGACTGAAAAATTAATAAATTTATTATACTTAATGCTGCTATAATTTTTAATAAAAAAAAAACTTATTTTTCAATAATTTTTTGATGGCCCTGGTATAAGCCTCATCAAATGAATGTCAAATAATAATAATTAATTTGTTGATATGTATATAATGAGAAATGTTGATTTATGGGTTCTTTCCGCATGCTAGTAGAAAAAATAGTGTACCTAACACGTGCGTAAAGTGACTTTTCCGCACGCGATTGCTGCAATAGCGTGCGGAAAAGTATCACTTTCCGCACTAGTTAGGTAAACTACTATTTCAAGTTACCTGCGTTAAACCAGCCTAGAGTTTCTTGTTACCAATTGACTCTAATTGCTTTCTGTTTTTCCATCAACAGTTGCGAGACACTAATTTTTTCAGATAACTCTTCAAGTATGATTGTTTGAATTGTGGTTTTTGAAATGTCTAATGATGCTCCAATTTCACTTGATGTGGCATGTCTATCTTCTTGGACAGCATCGACGTTTACCAACTCTGTTCCAACTCGGCAAGGCATTCTCGACTGCCTTCGAAAATTCCGAAAATGTTCTTGGTTCAATTCTATTGTTCTGTTTAGGTACAGCTTCAAACGAAGCAGTCCGAAGCTTTGGCGTTAAATTAGATTAGATTAGAATTGGAGTGACTCTTTGTCCTATTCCACTGCGATCTTTGCAGATCTATTGTGGTCCTCCCCATACTTAGAGCTCGATATCTATAGCTTTATTCTTTTTATTAGACTTATTAGCCTGGATACCGTCTCCCTTGCGTGGCTCTATCCCCTCTTTCTCTTCTCCAAGAATGTGAAACTCTTGCTAGGCCCTTGCTAGGCCTTCGCACTCAGAGTATGTGCTCCGCGGTTTCGTCTTCTTCCTGGCAGAACCTACATAGGCTGTCATCTGCTAGGCCAATTGTGTGCATATGTTTCCTCAGCCCACAATGTCCTTTCAGCATTCCCACCATCATCCTCGTCGTTGACATAGTAGGTCATATGACAGTTTGGATGAAGGGCTGTTAAATAATAATTTAGCATGCCTTTGTTCTGCGGTTTCATACCACCAGCGCAACGCCTGGTTGTTTATCTATTTGTTGATGCTCTCCTTAGTTACGATTTTAGGAATTCCACAGGAGGGTTCTGGCTCTATCATGACCTCCGTTGCTTCCTGCTTGGCTAATTCATCGGCCTTTTCATTGCCTTTTATTCCTTGGGTGACCTTGTACCCAGGCTGGGTCAGTCTATTATGACTACCTTATAGTCTGTTGAGGGCCCAGTAGCGTGGGCATGGCGCTGAATTGACATTTCATATTTGTTGACAGACGTCAACTATGTTGTTATGTGCTACTCTTCAAAATACAACCCTATTAGTACAGTTTTGGGAAGAAATATTCACTAGTAATACCTCTAGAGGTCAAATTTTTTTTTATAAAGATAAAGCTTACCGGGGGCACCTCACATTACAGTCTTTCAGAATACATATTCTAGACATTGTCTCTTAAAATTATCCCACTATAAACAATAAAAACCCACTACGAATATTCAACACAAACACAAATAAGCAAGATGTCAGGCTAGGACCATAGATAAAAAAATACTTAGGTTAGGATGTCAGCGCTGATATATGTGGAATAATCTGCTGCTACCACTAACAGCGTTATAGTTTTCATGTTAGTTCACATTCAATTAGAAATTTTAGTACTGACGGGACTCTCTATGTGGCAGCACCCTCGCGCCTTCAGAGATCCCCTACCCTGGTTGGGTACCCACCAGGAAAAAATTTCCACTAAAACTCATCCGTTGCGATGGTGATCTATCAGAAATACACGTTCTGATTGGTTAAAAATCACATGTGTGGAGTTTTCGATAATAAACTTAAAATTAACATATCAAATAATGACAAATAACAGTCGGGTCACTCACCGAATGCATCCGTATCCATAGTTGAAAAAATCACTTTGACCTTTTGGTGCGATAATTTTACACTAACTCGACAAGTTTACTATAATGAATATTATTATTTCAACTACAATATCGAAGAGAGTGTTCGTATACTGGTATTTGTCAAACCAAATTTGATGAACAAACAAGTTTTTCTTTTTTTTCTGTTTATTTAAACCTTTATGTAAATTATTATCTTCGGACACCTCGTCTTAGGCCAGTTAATAATGTTAAATTTAAATTTAAAATGACAAAGATTTTTCATTTCAACTTTACGTGCCTCGGCAGCGCTGGTCATTGGCACAGAAAATAAATATTTGCGATATAAGTGACGTAATAAGATGGGAAATTTAATAACCCATTGAATACCGTAATCTGAATTCACGATACGAATATAGTACAATATTTTACTTAACATTAGTCAATATTCCTGAAATTAATGATATTAGAATCATGTAACAAGCAAGCGTTGCGCTTATTGTTGATTTATTTTGCGAACTGTCAATTTTGACGCGTTCACTTTAGTTTGGTATAATTGTATCGACATGAGTTCCGACTATGAAAGTGTGGATTCTGATGTAGAACTTGCTGCAAATAACGCAATACAAACCCTAGTACCCGCTAAATCCCGCAATAGATACGGAAAAGAATATGAGCGATTCGAAGACTGATGCATTCTGTAAACTGTAAACTTTGACACGTCCATTCCAATTAATTTCACTTTACCGCAGTCATATCAGTATTGTAATGTTTGATACTACATATTGGTAGTAAGTGTAGGTGTAGTACTATTTTCAAATTAGATTTAATGGAATAGATGAATGAGTAGCTTTCAGAAACTAAATGTTCTTGTTCTCGGTGGGGCAGCATTTCCTTGAGGTTAGGCCTTAGGTCAAATTGTTGATATTTAACAAAAAATTGTTTGCAGTCCGTCAGTATGTGCTAGCAGTCACCATATAACTACAGCTATGGCAAACGGGACAATTTCCTGAAGACATCAGATATCCCTGTGTGAGTTTGGTGCGGATTCTTCTGATCATAGTAGCCTCCTTTGGACCGAAAGTTAAGGTAGAGAGAAGTAGATGGATGGATATAATGCTGTTACGCCATAGATATCGCCAAGATTCTTGTATAACGTTTTTGAAGTGGGACTTGAGGTCGGTTGTGAGTTGGACAATGTGTTTTGGTAACTAAATTTATTGGAGGTGAGAATTACCTATTCATATGAATGAACCTGAGCAAATTAAGATGCATTCCCACCTCAGTATTATTTCAAGAAGGATTTGAGAAGCAACTCAAGCAACCAAATAGTTGTCGTAGTTTTAGACAACGCTCCCTATCAGTCCTTCAAGGAAGGACTTCTTCCCAACAGTTCATTCAACGAAGTGGACACTATGGATTGGCTCAGAAAAAAAGATGCTTTTACGGAAGTATATGACATTTGGCATATTTAACACCTGATATAATCAGGCATATTTTATAGTTCAGTTTTTTTTTCTAAGTATAATAGAACCTCTAGAAAAAAATGTAGTTATTACCAGAGATTTTTCCTTGACACTTCCACTACGATATTTTACTTCCAGTTATAAGATGGATGGATTCTCATATACTGGGTGTCTCATTATATTCTGACTGTTTTCAAGAGCTTATATCTTCGAAACGGTTCTAGATAATAAGATGCGGTTTCCACAGATAGGTTTAAAATCACCGGACACATTTATATAAATGTCGTACTTCCGGTTTACCGGCTAGAAATGTGGCGTATTTTCAGAATACAGTAGATGTAATTTGTTAAATGGGACACCCTGTATATTAAGCAATTTCTTGAAAGACGCATATTTTTACTTTTTATCGGTACCTTAAAGTTTGAAATCAGTGCACAGAAAGCGAAGTTAGATAACTTTAACTGGGATACTGTAATGATTCAGATATCTTATTAATAAATAATAATCAAGGAGGCGTTAATATGTCACATCACAAAAATATTGCGATCATTGACAGAACGTCTCATTGTGTTGGAACCAGTTAGAACAAGATGGTATTTTGAACCAAAATGTTTGCTTTCAACAAGACAGGGCTCCACCCCATTATTCCAACATAGCAAGAGAACAGGTGACCAACAATTTTGAAATAATTGGATTGGTAGGACTGGTCCAATAGAATGGCCTCCAAATTCCCCAGACCTGACTGTCCCAGATTTTTTTGTTTGGGGATTTGTGAAAGATAGAGTCTACAACCCAATGCCTGCTACTATTGAGGAATTGAAAAATAACATACGGCAGGTAATGGAAAATATTCCTCTTGAAATGCTGACAGCAGCATTTGACAATTTGGTTCGTTTCCACAAATGTATAGACCAAGAAGGAAGACACATCGAACATTTGTTTTAGAGTGCCCTTAAACATGTTTCTATTTTTTAGCTAATAAAGTTCCAGCTTTATATCTAAATCATTACAGTATCCTAGTTAAAGTTAAGTACTTATCTAACTTCGCTTTCTGTGCACCGATTTTAAACATCAAAGTACCGTTATAAAGTAAAAATATGCGTCTTTCAATAAATTGCTAAATATACAGGGTGTCCCATTTAAAAAATTACATCTACTGTATTTTGAAAATACGCCACTTTACTAGCGGGTAAACCGGAAGTAGGCCATTTATATAAATGTGTCACAACAAAACTCACGGTAATTTTAAACCTAACTGTGGAAACCGCATCTTATTATCCAGAACCGTTTCGAAGATATAAGCTCTTAAAAACAGTCAGAATATAATGAGACACCCTGTACAACCAGGAAATCGGCTTACTGGTTCACTCGGTACCTTTTATAACATTGTTAATGCAGGACATTTAAAAATTAATAGAATGGCAGACTGGAATACTACTACCAATACATAAAACAGGAGATGTTAGAGAGTGCAGCAATTACAGGGGAATAATGTTGCTAATTTCAGCCCTGAAGTTGTATGAAAAAATTATTGTTATAAAATTAAAAAGGCACATAGAACCAACACTGGATGAAGCACAAAGTGGGTTTCGGGTGGGAAGAAGTGTACACGACCACCTATTTACAGTTGAGCAAATCATAGAGAAAAGACAAAATAGCAAAACAAAGACATACTTCGCCTTTATAGACTTGGAGAAAGCTTTTGATAGAGTTTGTAGAAAGAAAATATGGGACATACTAGAAGAAACTAAAGTTGATAAAAAACTAATAGGAGTAATAAAAAGTATTTACAGAAAAAACATAAACTATATAATGAAAAATAACCGGGCATCTGAAACATTTGAGACAAAACAGGGATTAAGACAAGGTGGAGCTCTAAGCCCAACTTTATTCAATATTTTCATGGACCACATAATAAAGCAAACAGAAACAGATAAACAGGAACTTTCTGTAGGTATGAAGCAGCTTAGACCAGTTAAGATACGTGAATATGCATTTGCTGACGATCTAGTTTTAATGGCCAATACAGAGAAAGGTCTTCAAAAAAATATAGACACATGGAATAGAACTCTAAAATTGAATGGAATGAGAATAAATGCAAATAAAACAAAAATAATGATGATAGCAAAAAATCAAGAAAGGTTGAATATAGCAATTAATGAAAGTATAATCCAACAGGTTATCCACTTTAAATACTTAGGAACAATTGACAGCACTGGTAAACAAGATGGGGATATTATGGAAAGAACTCGAAAAGCCATAAAAACTTACCACATGCTGAAACCAGGATTTATTAATAAGAAGGAAATCTCAAAAAGAACCAAAATGACAGTATTCCAAACAGTTCTTAGACCTACACTTACTTATGGCAGCGAAACGTGGGTATTAGACCAGAAAGTGAGGAGTAGAATACAAGCTATAGAAATGGAATACCTGAGATCTGTGGAAGGAATAACAAAACGAGATAGAATAAAGAATGTAGACATAAGAGAGGAGCTAGAAATAAAGTCCATACTAGATTATATAGAAGAAAGACAACTGAACTGGTGGGACACCTACAGCGAATGGAGGATACTAGACTAGTATATATGGGAAGCAAAGATGATTGTTAAAAGAGACAGAGGTAGACCCAAAGAATCCTGGGATAACAGCATAGCTAAAATATTGATGGAAAAAGGAAAAACAATTACAGAAGCAAAACAATTAGGAAAAAATGGAAAATTTTTGTTGAATCTTGAAATTTTGAGAAATCTTCCTACACCGAAAGGTAGAAGGGAATTTGATTATATAGATAGAATGCTATACGTGAATCGGAATGTCCGAGAATGATGACAGGAAAATGTCCTTTTTACAGTTATTATAAACTTACCGATTGAACGCAGCGTTGCAACAAATTGAAATAAAAAGTTTTAATGCTGGTGTATTAAATAGAATTTGATATGACAGAAAAAAATTTCTTAAAATTATGCTGGAATTAAATTTCTCCCTTGTTCTTGAAGTAATCACCGGAAATATTTTTCCGCGCGAGATTTTTCATTAAGATTATTCATCGTCTCTTGTGTACTCAAAAAATATTCCCGGTAATAATTCAAGCGCTGGAGAGATTAGGAGTGGATAATTAAATTTATAGTCGCATTGTAAAATAACGAATGGAGCAAAAGAATGCTGGATATTTCCAATTTTTATGGCTTTAGATTCTAAAGGAACTATTATATAAAAAATCAGGAGTAGTGCTAATATTGAATGTGATGTTAATATTATAAATAACTTCACTAGAAAAAAGGCGTGCTAAGTTTCGCCAATGGTTCCAGAATTCTCAACTTAAAAAAAAAGATAGAGATTTAAATTGCAATGTTGGGTCTAAGCCAGGAGGTCAAGTACCTGGAAATTACTCTGAATGCAAAACTGAATAGCGCCAACATTGGTACCAACGTTGATCACTATGTATGGATCTGGTGTAGGGAGTGTAAGAAGGAACGAAGACGAATGTTGAGGAGAAAAGTAGGGATGGAGGGGAGAGGTGGATATAAGGAGAATAAGAAGGAACTGGAGCGCAGGGTGGAGAGGGAAAAAAGAAGGAAGTGGGAAGAGTTACTGGGGGAGTTCGAAAACAACCCATGGGGGAAGGCGTATGAGAAAGCGGTGAAAAAAATGGGTGGAAATAGGAACGTGGTGCTAGAGGAAGATTGGAAGAAAGAGATTATAGAGAAATTGTTTACAGGGGTAGAAGGAGGCGGGGAGGGCAGAATTCGGGAAGCCCAGAATACTAGGGAGATAGGAAAAATGAGAGGGATAAGGTCGGTAAAGAAGTGGGAAATAAAGGAGAGGGGATAAATGTTAAGGTAAGGAAAGCCCCAGGGATAGATGGCATGAGAGGTGATATGGTGAAGAGGCTGTTGGATGACAATGGGGAATACCTTTTGGAACTGTTTAACAGGATACTGAGGGAGGAAGAGTTCCCGGAAAGGTGGAAGGTGGCCAGGGTGATCCTTGTGAAGAAGACGGGTAGGGATGGGAAACGGGCGGAGGACTACAGGCGCATCAGCCTGCTGTGTGGATTGGGTAAGTTGATGGGGGTGATAATAAAGGTTAGGATTGAGGAGGAAGTTGATAGGAATAGGGGTTTTAGGGAAAACCAACATGGGTTCGTAGAAGGAAAGTCATGCATCTCAGCGCAGGGCAGAGTGGTGGTGCAAAGGTGCAAAGGGCTAGGCAGGGTAACGGTAGGAATAAAAAATTGACACTGCTTGTGTTCTTCGACGTGGGGAACGCGCTCAACAATGTCAGTAAACGGACGGTGTTGAGCGCGTTGACAAAGCTTGGAGTAGGGGAGGGGCTAGTTAATCTAGTAGAGGACTACCTGACGGAGCGTGCGATAGTGGACACTAGGGGGAGAAGGTGTAGGACGGAGATTGGAGTACCCCAGGGCTGTTTGCTTGTTTGATGAAGTTTGTGGGATAGCATGTGAAGAGGGATGTGAGATTACGGTGTATGCGGACGATGTCCGTCTGGTAAGTACGGCAAAGGGAGAGGTGGAGATAGAAAGAAAGGCGGAGAGGATGTGTAGGAAGATTGTGAACTGGAAGTGGCTGAGGATAAGACGGTGGGGCTACTGGTGAAGGGGCGGAGCAAGGCAAGGGAGGTGGGGGTGATGGTGAAGGATGGAGGAAGCGGTGAAATATCTGGGGGGTGGTTGGATAGCCAATTATCCTTCAAAACCCATATGTTGAAGGCTGCACAGAAGGCAAAAGTGAGGGCAGCGTGGCTGGGTAGATTGATGGGTAATGTGGAAGGACCGGGAGAATGGAAGAGGAGGATAATTGGTACGACGGTAGAGCAGAGTATGCTGTATGGCGCGGAAGTGTGGAGTCGGAAAGCAGGGGTGAATGCGAGGGTTAGACCACTCCTGCGGATGCGGAGAGGAATACTTCTTAGGGTGGTGCAGGCGTACAGGACAGTGGGTGGACTGGCAGCAGCAGTGCTGTCACGGTCTTATCCATTGGACTTGATGGCTAGAGCCAGACAGAAACGCTGGAGGGGTGCGAGCAGAGAGGAAGTACAGGAATGGATGGATGAGGAAATGGAGAAAAAGGGGGATAAGTATGAGGGTGCGCTAAAAAGAGTGATTGGGAGCAGGAGAAATTGGGTGGACTGGAAATTTGGGGAGGTGAACTACTTCTTGACGCAGGTGCTCACAGGGCATGTGTCGAGTGGGTTACCTCCACAAGATTGGAAGAAGAGAAACTGGAATGTGCGAGAGATGTGAAGTGGAGGATGATGTGGGACATGTGTTTGGATGTTGAAAGAATGAGGAAGTTTTGAAGAAGTTAGAGAATAAACTGAGAGAGGCGGTGTATTGGGAAAATATGGTAGAGATTATGTTGGGGGCGAGGAGGAATGGATAGAGATACGTGGCGTAGTAGAGAGCATGATTAGGGAAAGAGAAGGACTCGCTATGGCATGAGAGAGGTAGGAGTGATAGAAGGAAGAAGATGAAGGAGAGTGTGTGAGGGACCGCCGCCCGTCTTGAAGTATGCTAGGGTGGTGATTCCAAGGCGGGAGTAACGGCGAGTTTGAGGTGGGTTTGGTTGGTAGTCATCTCCGTGGGGATGAGTCCAGCACTGTCTGGTTACTACTGGTTAAGGACCCAGTTGAACATTAGTTTCCCATCTCAGCCCGAAAAAAAAAATGTATGTCGCTGGCATAAGATTGTTCAACAGATTATTCCACGTATAAAATTGAGCAGAATAAGCATTAATAAGTATGATACCTTTTTTTCTTTGAAATTAAATTTTAACGACTGCACTTATCTTACCACATCCCATAATAATCCATAAATTGATAAATAAATAGATTTTTATTTTCGGAAAAGGAAAAATCAAAAAAGATACACAAAGATCCTTACACGTGAAACATAGCTTTTTCTCTTTTACCATCGTATTACATTACATTCTGTATCTTCACAGTATTATTATTTTTCGTTAACGAAAATCTTGATTCCACTTTTTTCCCATAGTAACAGATCTGAATGGTAGTTTAGTTAATATTTTCGATTTTGAATGAGGACGAACCATTTGTCGTAAAATCTTCTTGTGTAATGGTTTATCAGGACGACCGTCTATTAAAAGTTTATCAAAAATTACACAAGAAATAATTTTTCAACATTAACAATCGATCTCAATTATTATTCTGCTTACAGCAAAGTTGTTATTTTGATTGTCTTACCAGAGATGTATCTGGCCTATATGATAGGTTACCATGAACAAATTGATAGTTTTCAAAATTGATATACCAACGATGATCGAGTGCAAATATTTGATAAAATGAATACATAATTAACCTTAGGTGACTAAATATATAATCGGTTCCATTTTAGTTGATTCGAAATGAAACGTGCAATCAGTATTATGACTTGAAAATAATATATTCACGATAATTTTTACATCGCGAGTTAAATTAAGCAAAAACACAGATATAATTGAAATTAATTTTAACTTTAACTTGCTGGTGGCGAAAGATTAGGAAACTAGGCGATGACAAGCCATTTGCCAGTTCAATATCGATGCTCATTCACTACATAAAAAGAGTCGAGTTAGAGAATGTTATTTAGATTTATGAGATCATAATGGAACTGAGAAGATCATAGCTCATCGATAGTATAATATGTAATCAACAATTGGAAAATGGCGAAAAATAGAGGTATTGCTCCTTGAAATATGTTATTTAGCACATAGTTAGGAACAAATATAGATAAAAAAAGGTAGAACGTGTCGCGGGACACACGGTAGGAACTTTAGTTCCTTTCAAGCGAAAATTATGTAATACATCTGACGTTATAGATAAACAATTTGCATATTCCTCGGTGGTCGAGTAGTAAGCAAACCAGACTCTCACGCGGTAGGTCCGGGTTCGATTCCCGTGAAGAAGTTTTTTTTTTTAATGTTCATTTTATTTTTAAATAATTTTTCTGCTTGATATTAATAACGACAACAGGTAGACGTTTGAAATATTTAGCAGATTATTCATTATTATAGATAATGGTACGGTACCCTTCATGAGGGAGTCCGACTGGCAACATCTACTTATAACAGCATCGTATATTTATAATGGGAAACCGTAGCATTATACAAATTGGACATTCAAGAATTGTACGTTTACCACACAAAAATTGGTGGAAACTTAAAATTGAATTGTTAAATTTTCAATTTGAAGTTATATTACAGTCTATAGAAATTTTTTTTTCCTAGATTTTTTCTTAAGTGGGTCGTAGAAAAAATATGCTGTTCGACTCGTGTGGATTGTCCATATCGCACTTGAACGATTGAGAACTCCGCCTACGGCGTCATGATCAAACTTCGTCCTCGTGCGATATGGCCATCATATCCACACTAGTTCTATCAAAATATGTCCTTTTACATTTAAAAACAACCTGCCAAATGTCAAATCAATTTATCTATCCATTTTAAAGTTATCGAATTCAAACATTCAAGTTTTCAAAATTTCAACACCCTGTATTTCGAAAAGTAAATGTGCTAGACCCCTTAATCCTCATATCATTTTGTCCAATTTTACGAGAGGAATCTACATGCAAACGTTGTAATTACCCTTAACGTTCGAGATGCTTACACCATTTTTTGCGCGATCGTATTGAAATTAATTCCGAATAAAATAATTAAAATTTCTTCGAAATGAACGAAATGTCAAAAGTGACAATTATACTTCTCGATCAGTTTAAAATATATTTTGCATTTTGGTGAAATTGTTTTCATGCTATTTATTACTTTTCGACGTCTGAACATCATTTACCGACCTGTTAAACTTAGAAACCAGTAAACACAACCTACCGTCCTGACAACCGATGCTGTAAATAAACAAAAAATATCAATCGCGCAAAAAAAATTATGGAAATACTAGTAAAAATTTATCCGAACAAATTCAAGTAGATCACCAGCATTGCGAATACCAGCTTTGCATAGAATTTTAGTGTGGCATCGGTGGTTCAGTGGTAGAATGCTCGCCATTCACGCGGGCGGCCCGGGTTCGATTCCCGGTCGAAGCATATGTATCGCTGCTTCGTAAACGAGAGAGAGACTCAGGAGAGAACACACGCACGCAAGCAAGGCGCATACCGAAGCAACGTACCATAACGTAACGTAACGTAACATAACGGTCAGATCTTTTGCGTCGCGACCCCTGGTCGCTCAAACATAACCTGATGTAGAAAACCAAAGTTCCAAAAATACCATCCCCGTATTACTTGAAAGTGTAAATTTATTATCTGTCGGGGCATATAACCCGAGAAGTAGATGTTTCTTCTTAGTCAACAATGTACTATTTGAAAAGTAATTTTCAAATTTGTGAGGCTTAACATAGTCCCAAGTAACACAATAAGTATCGAAGTAGATTTAAAATCGACTTTTGTGTCACTCTTGAAGCTAATAGGCAATTGAAACCGTTCACTAAAGCTTCTACATGTAGCATTCATTACGTAATCGCTAAAAGAGCATTTTATTAAATTTGATTGCCAACATTGGCTGTCAAAGCGATATAAAGAAGCAGTCGTTTAGTCCAGACATGGCTTTCAATGCTTTGAATGATCATGCGCAGTTAAACATTTCTCGTGAGAATGTAATGAAGTTTTGTTTTGGATAAATATTAGATTGATATTGGAAATTTATGCCAACAGTTATGTAGGTGTTCACAAAAACAAACATCGTCAACTGTTTGGCAGAGATCTTTGCTTCAATATATTGAGACAATTTGTAACGCGTTTTACCTCGTACACGTGGCTCCTGCCACACGAA